>CAUDNR010004312.1:33897-65459 GCA_958430865.1 Entrophospora sp. SA101 | reverse complement strand
ACAAGTTAATTAGTTTCGACTAAATAAATAAAATAGAAATATTTTATTTAAAACTTTTATCTTTAACCAAAATTATTTGCTAATAACAAAATCAATTCGTTGATCCCCTATTCATTCTGATCCATGCAAAAACAAAAATAATTGTTATCACCAATTAAAACACGCTCTCCCGAATTTAATCGGTGACATTATTATTAATGTAGTAATGAACTAGCTCGTGAAAGTATTTTTCATTTTTATCTTAGAATAGAAATCAAAGTTAATTTAAATTAGATACAAAATTAATCACTTGATCTTAAAATAGTCATTAATATTTTCGTGAAATTTCAGGAGGTATAAAAGATCTTTACTTCTTGAATGATCGAAATGATAAGTGTCAGGATCGTAATAATGCGTTAGGATAATTATAATGAAGATTAATGATCGTGATCGTTATTATCAATATTATTGAGAACATTGAATTAATTGAGAATTGATAAATTAATTATACATATAAAACCATTATTTATTTAATAAAAACAATTGTAATAATATCACCATTTTTAATCGAAATAATAAAAAAAATCAACATTCATTTTAATTGATTGCCGTAACCTAAATATCATTAAAATCGTTTAATTAATTAACCACTCAAATACGATCTGGCGACGACAAACAAACATTATAACGACAGCAACAGTAATAAACTCTAAGCAGTCAACAGGCAGCACACGGAACAAGGAGCTTCGTTTATTCTCAGTTAAGCCAACGAGTCCGACAAAGACCAAAGACTACACTCTCAAAAATATAACTTAATAACTACATTTTTGAGAATGTTCGTAATCACGATTACGTCTTTTGGGCAATGCCGATTTAAACCCACCCTTCACGAACCAAATCGCTCTCAGATTAAGGATGCACACCCACGCCGACTCTGGACGTGACTTTTAAAATTGTGCGAGAACTTCTTCCCCATGCCATACTGTTAACTGCATAAAGTAATCATACATAGATACCTCTCATTATATCCATTTTTCATCTTACATTTTCACCTTCAAATTCTGCAAATAAAAAACAAGAAAAACAATTAACTCATTATATGGATTTATTATGTAAAAAAAAAAAAAAAATACAATAACCAAGACTTACGACATCAAACATTAAATTCGCAAATTGATATAAATTTACGAATTTGCTCACTTCTTTCTTTCGTCTTAACTGTTTTCCAGAATTGTACCACGTATTCGTTTTCCTTTAAGGCTAAATTTAAAATGCTCTGTTTCTCTCCTTTTTCAGACTCTTCAATCTCTTCAAGAATGTCCATAACAAACTCCATAATCCAACTTTAATCTGACCAGGGTTGGCAAATGTGTGGTCCATTGGGTCCATTAGTGTAACACTTTAACCATATTTAATATTTTATTAATGGCAATGGACCAGTCCAAAATCTATCTGTTCTCAATGGACCAGTCAATTTGCCAACCCTGCTTTAAAGTACATTTCACATTTGTGGATTTGTTCTGATGAATGTTTACACAATTCCACACGCAAAATCAGGCAAATAATAAGTCTGTTTGAAATTAAATAATTAATAATTGACATGTATTAATGTAATAGAAGATGCAATGGAATAGAAAGTTTTTACCTTTTTTTTGATGATGGTATATTTGAAAAGCGGGTATTGGCCTCAAATGGTACATTTGAAACTGGGTATTGACCTCATATGGTACATTTGAAAATAGGGTATTTTAAGAAATTTTTGTAAGGGTGTATTTGAATTTTGGGTAAATTTTTAAGCAGTGTGACAATTTTTTCCTTTTTTATAAATAAATAAAAAATATAAAAATGGTAAAATATACCAAACAGCATCTTTTAAACAATGAATATGTTCAAAAAGTTTCTGAAGATGGTGCTAATGTTACATGTATTTGTGGTAATAAAATAAAATTAAAGCACCCTTATGATGAAGATTATATAAACCGGCATGTAGAAAGTGGTGGGTGTAAAAGAAAGAAAAACACCCAAGAAATTACTAAATTAATACACAAAACCAGTCATCAGTATAATTTTTTTCATGCATTGGTCTTTGTGGTGATAAGTATAAAGCATATATTGAACATACACAACTTACTGCAACTCATGGTGGTGCACCTCCATGTCATGAAATAGCACACCAACTATTTCCTTTGGTTTTTCCTATAGGTTTAAAAATAAAATATTCAAAATCAAAATCTGATCAACTAGAATGTCTTGAGCAAGAACTTGTTAATCAATCAAAATGGCGAATTCAAGGTCTGTCAATTCAAAGTACAAATTGTAAAAAGGACACTCCATGCACTTCTAAAATTTGTATTGAATGTCAAAATCTCAAAAATGATCAAGTTTTTAAGCTATTATATTTATAATTTAGTAAATTTATTATATAATTATATACTATGGGATACTTTCATTATTTATTAGAATGCACTAAATAAAAAACATATAGATACAAAAAATTACAAGTTTATCTCAAAATTAGCTTGCATAGCAGCCCAATATCAAGATATATAACTAATAGTGATGTTATGCAGCTTATAAAACAAATCAAAAATATATAATCTGTTGACAAAATGAATCAAACCAACATTTACTTTTACGTTATCAAATTCGCACCTGTTCTTATTCCTCCACTCAAACAAATAATTGTTTTTTATGTATCAATTCTTAGTAAACGTTCTGGTCTTGGGTAGGGTTTGTATTCATGAATACCATGAATACTGTTAAGGGGGTTACACACTATTAAAACAGCAAAAAATCCCTTAAAAATGCTTGATTTTAATAGTGTGTGACCATGTGTGGCCCCCTAACGGTATTCATGAATACAAACCCTAGTCTTGGGGCAGTTCTTGTTTATTTGAATCATTTATTTATTCGAATTATTTTTTACTCAAATTATTATTATTTGTTTTATTTGTTTTATTTGTTTTATTTGTTTTATTTGTTTTATTCAAATTATTTTTTACTCAAATTATTTGTTTTATTCAAGTAAACCTTATTTGAATAGAAACCTAACTGTTACTCAAGATTATGATATTATTTTAGCAGACTATATGATAAAAAAATTATTAACTTATCAGTATGCTAATGCCTTGATTATTTTTTTAAAGAATAATCAGATTCTGATATTTGCTGAATACCCCATTAACCAATTTGGCATCATTTGACCAGTAAAAAGATAACCAATAGATTATATATAAGCAAAGAAAGATGGGAGCACAAAAGAATTTTAAATCATGCACAAAGATAACAGCTTGATAGCTTGATTGATATAGTGGTGCAGTCTTGGATTCCATGCAATTTTTTTATTATATAATTAATCATATGTTTTTAACAAAACAAACATGACTTAGCTATTTAATCATTTCCTTCATTTCCTTGTATGTGAATGCCTCCATCCATCAAATATTCATGATGGTTATGATTATTATGTGATACATTTGATATCATCATTGACATAACAAACAATTGCATCACCCAAGTAGTAATGATACCAAGGCCATGCATAAATGAAACTTTTAATAATGTGTGTCTACCCAGATTTCTGGATTCACAAAATAAATTATTTTTCCTGATTATCAATTATGGTTCATTATGAATGATAAATCTGATGTTGATCACAGGTGTCAGATTTAATTGAAATTTCCTATCACCAGCAAGCAAACTCCGTGCAAAGCATCAATCCAGCACCATGGAATTTTTTCCCACAGGTGAAAGTATCTTGAACAAGTTGGAAGGCTTTGGACAAAACTTTTCCTTATCCTCCCCTCAGACCAGGCCGGCTGTCACCATATGGGCATTGATCACTGATAGCTAGTGTATCCATGAATATAAACCCTACTGATAGCTTGGTGCTTGTGTGATGATTGATTTGTGTTATTGCCACACTAGCATAAAAGTTGGCACCTGCAACTGGTTGAAAATCCTGCAACTCGGGAGGTTGCAACCTGGATTGCTGCTTTGGATTTTCCCTGAATTCAGGGTTTTGAGTCCTGGGTTGCTGTAATTTTTATAAAAAGAAAAGTATTAATATTTAACAATTAATTATTTAAATGTTTATTTTGTTGAAAAAAATATACATTGATAGTGTACATTTTCTGTGCTTAACATCCATGTGACCCTAAGTCTGGACAAAAGATCCCTTTCTATGAGTTTGGCTGGTATATCCCAAAGGCGTCCCCTGTCTTGTCAGTGGCACGCCTACTCACCAACAACCCTACCCCCATTCGAAAAACAAATTCAGTTGGCCAAATAAAAATTAAAGAGAAGCAGAGAATTTGGGAAAATGATTAATTTATAACAAAACATACCAAACAAAATCCGAACCATTTTATGGCTTTTTTCTTGTCGGCCATATTGCTGACAAGGATGTATATAATCATGTGATAATTTTAACCTACAGGACGGGGAACTGATTGGGCAAAAACCCATTTCAATCCCCTATCCAAAATCATAAATCGGTTAGCAAGTATCAGAGAAACAGAGCATTTATGAAAGTGATTATACAAAACAAACACTATTTTACAACTTCCCTCTTAGCATCAGAGTCCAAATGCAATTTCAGGGCCATCAACCCTGCTCTGAATTGTGACCTCCTGTGCTTGAAACGAATTGCAGATTCTCATTGCTTCGATGGATCCGGATATTTACATGGCACTACAATTCATCTGCAGAGTTGCGACTTGGTCACAGTGCCATCCTTGCCCTAGAGGCAGGATCGTTGCAGTCGACTTTTCATCCAACATGGCAGCAGCCATCTCTGGTGAGGGAAGATTAGTGAAAGTGTCATTGACGATTGATGCAGTCTTGGTAAACTCCAGGACATGTCCACCCCCCCCTGGAATTCTGTAGCATCGTTGTATCATCGGGAGACACTAGTCAGATTAGCCTTATGTACACGAGGAAGATGTGAGAATGACTGTAAAGTGTTTAAGGTAGCGTGTGTGCTTCAACACTTGCCAATTTCCGATAATCAAACGTCGCATACTCAAAATGTCTCTTTTTCAACAGTATGCTGCCTTGACATCTTGTGATTATAATATTTATAATATTATTAATATTATGGATTATGAAAAGAAGAATATTATCAATGAAAATCTTGTAATTACCCCAGCAATGATCTGCTCCGCATTTTGATTCCAATTAAAAATAAAAATACCAATCAATACAAGTAAAAAATAGTACCTCTATTATTAACACGTTTTCTTTAGGAGACCCAAACCAAACCAAACAACAACACTCACGTTTTGTCACCTTGGACTCTGTCAAAAAATAAATTGTTTTTCCAAGAAAAAGAAAAAAAAATCAATTCGCGTCTGTCCTACCAAAAAAAAACCAATTGGGATTAATTGTGCTACGCGTCGATTAATTCATAAACTTTTTTTCTTTTCTTTGTTACAAAATGCCACAAAAGAAATACACCAACAAAAGAACCAGACAAGGCAGAGAAAAAGACATCACTGGGTAAGTGTTTTAAGGATAGTGGTGGTGATTATCGCCCGCCACCACTTGTTATCATTCTAGTTCTAATTTATAATAATGGAAAAAATTTTTGTTTCAAACATTCTAGCTCGTCTTCGTTCCAGGTTTGTTATCAAATAGATTATTTTGTTTTTAGTGAAGTTAGTCTTTCAATTATAGAATTTAAAACTAACATTAATTTCTGTAATAAAATAAAGAATCTGAAAAAGTGCATTATGTTGAAGCTTTGCGAAGAATACGAAGCTGAGGAATCGTTAATAAACGAGCTTCTAGAACAAAATGACATTTTAAATCATTTGGACAATTTGCTCTCGAGAACCACGGAAGCTTTGGATAATCATTTTAATTTCGATAGAGATATAGAAGCTTTGGATACCAGCTTCAACAATGACAGTATCAGAGACGATGAATCTTTAATATCGTATGGTAGAAACGACAATATTTTAATCAATATTAGTGATAGCAATAGTAATACGGGTATTGATAGAAATAACAACTCAAGTAATGACAATAATAACAATAATGATGCTGCTAATAATAACAATTATCAATACAATAATGCCACTCCTTCATCATCATCATCATCAATAACTAACACTACTCCAACAATTCAACAAAACTATCAACAACCTCTATATTCTCTACCATCACCAGAGGTTGGTGGTTTAAAAGAAGAAATCATTTAACAAACTTTTCTGTCAATTTATTTTTATTTTTTTTGTCAACTTATTTATGCCTTTGTTTTTAAAAATCATACAGATGAATTATAACTTCAGAACGAGGAGACGAATAAATTACGATATCAGTGGGCCGTTAAGAAAAAAACGATCTCGAAAGAATAATGTAAGTATAAATCGAAACATTAATATTAGACATAATATTTTATTTAGTTTTTTTTTTTTTACATATATTTATAGAGGTCATCACCACCATCGATAACATCATCGTTATCAAGAGCATCTTCACCACCGTCTCTGCCTGAGGTATATATAATATAAAATATAATCATATTTTAAGATGAAATATTAATTTATTTTTATTTTATATAGTAATTTTGTAATTCGTTCAAAAATGTATATATAATAAATTTTTTCAAAAAAATAGGATTTCACGTGATTTTAGTTTTCTTACTGCCAAATTTAGATCCAATAGTCATGGCTATACATGAAGTCGAAATTAAAACCCCAAAGTCAAAATGTTTCGACTTGAGGCAACTACATAGTAAAAATCAGTTTCGACCCTATTTCGACTTCATGTATAGTCGTGGCTAGTCTAAATTTAGTAATAGTTTTCCTAAATTTAGAAATGATCATAATGGACAAGTTCCTCGCGAGCATAGTAAAGCACATGTTTTAAAAAAGAATAGAACTCTACAATAAATAATTTTTTTGAGAAAATCTTTCTATTACATTAAAATTAAAGACATATCTATCAACTAATAGAGTTATTTTTTTAAAAGGTAGGACAGAAAGTGACTTCTATACTTTTAAAATTTGCCCAAAATTTAGGGGGGTCTTTAGACCAAGCCAACTATAAAATACGGGGGAAATTTCATATTAAATGATAGATAAAAAAATCAAAAAGATCATAAAAAAAGTATGAATCTTGAAAAAACAATTTTTAATTAAATAATATGATTTTTGCATTCAATCTACAAAAATTATTTATCTGGGGATTTCTAATGAATCAATTTAATGACACGAGTTTCTGCCTTTATTTTTGATATTAACAAAGTTTTTGTTGATATTTTTGATTTATTTATCAATTTATTAGAGAGTGACTCTGGTCGGACATAGAACGAAACATAGATAGATAAAGCATAAATACATATTACAAGCATTTTTTTTATTTATAATATATCAACATAAGAAATAATAAAAAAATCAGATTTTTCTCAATAACAAAATTCTAAAAATCAACACATCACAAAGAGAAAATATTTTTTTTTACATAATTAAAGCCAATAAAAAATACATAAATATGTTCTCTGAGATTTATTTTATTAATGTACACACAAAAATTTTATCTTGCGAGACAAAAGTATAGTAACTTTTTTTATAAAAGGTTACCAATTGGTGTTTTTTTCATCAATTTTCCCCCGCCAATCACTATTTACTTATTTCACGGATTCATAGACATATCGTCAATTAAAAAACAAAATGACAAAAGTGACATAAGTGACATGATCTCCAGGAAAAAAAAATCCTGACAAAAAACAAAAATTAGAAGCATATTCAAGAAAATGAACAAAAAAAGCCAAAATGTTCAGGAATTTCATACAAAAACATGATCTGTATATATTCTCAGAGACTACTCATGTTATTCCCCTAACATTAAATGAAGAACAGAGGAATAATAGAAGAATTTACAGTATTAAACTCTCTGACTTTCCTACAGGAACATCTGCAAGAGACTTGCATGATATTATTGCTGCACCCGAACAATTACAAGGTTTGTCATATGCTTACATGAATTGTGAAACAGATGAAGATTTATTTAACGCAACAGCCAAAGATTACAACTTTTTATTGGTGTGGAGAAGATACCAAAACTTGTCATATATGTGGATCACCTGATCACATGTGACCATAACAGCAGAAACAATAACAACTCAAGAGAAAATAAAATGAAAAAATTATACAGTAGATTTAGACCTGCCCAACATCGTAAATTGCCTAAATCATATGCTGAAGTGGCCAAAGATAAAAATATCTCTCAGCATATTAACAATGGGGACGAACAAAATACCTTAAAATGGCACTACAGCTGGAGGTTCAATGCATAAATGGAAAAATTCAGAATTATGGATTTCTTTGAGTTGCATAGAAATAATCATCTGAATCTTGATAGAATAAAATTATGATGCATGTATTTATAACTACAAACTTTCCTAAAAGCGTTTATAAAAGTATTTAACATTGGACTTGATGTTTTATACTTTCTAACCATGGTAGGTTCACAGAGTGAGACAGCACTATCTATCATAATCATTATGTTATCACTGACATCACTATCAAGATTGTCATTGTTTTTTAGTCTTTTAGAAATTTTTTTTGCTAATCTAGAGTTAAGTCTTTTATTATTATCTTGAGATAGCAATGCATGGAAGTATGAGGTTTCCTGGTTTATAGATGTAATTATCTCTTGTAATTTCTGACAAATAACTTCAGACGTATGTGAATATGGGATGTGAGCCAATGATGATAAAGCTTCCTGTGGTTGATATTTATATGACAAGTTATTCCCAAATATCCATATTTGCCATGAGAAGTCCAAAAATCACTTGTTAGTGATATATGTTTAGATTCTCTCTCCATTATTTCAATTGATAAATTTTGAAAATATAGCTCAGTTATGTTATAGAGACTATAGGAGGCATGCTCTGCAAGCCCAAAACAAAAAAATTCTTGTCTGTATGATGAGTTATAACAGTTTATGCAAAGGCAATTAATTCTCTTTAATTAATTAGGTAAATCGATTTAACAATCGAAGATTTAAACCATTTATAACTTTGGAAACAAATATATAGCTACAAAAAAAATTAAAAATTTTAATTCCTAAGAACCATAACAGCACTATTTTTTTGTTTTTATTAATGGGAATCTGGAGTTTATGGCAAAAATTACATTTGCAAATACATCTTTCATTATTTAATCAGCTGTAATGCATACACTATCAAATGCTCAAGTACACTTGTTTACTCCCATTTGTCTTGTATTATGTGTCCTTAAAAAGAATATGTATGCGATGGCTAGGAAAGAATTTATGTTTCAAATTTGCCCCTTGTTCTTACAACAATTAAACATTTGAGGCGAGAAAAAACCTTTGGACTCCAATTCGATGTTTATATTCTTTTACACTAAATTTTCCATTAAAAAATTTTTCAAGGATATCTTAATATTATTGTATTGATGAAAATTGAAAGTTAGGCAATAGGCTTTCTAAACATCACATGAAGTGCAAATAAAAGAATGATATTGTTGGTTTGAGGATAACTGCAATAATTGATCAAAAGATGCAATAACGAATTATCCAGTTATCAATAGACTTCACGTGGCAACATACATATTTTTTTGGTTGGTATAATGAAATTCACTTGAATTAATAAAAAATAATTTATATATATATGTAGATATTAATTCATAAATATTATTATTGTTATTATTCTTGATTTTTAATTCTATGATTAATTCCTTCTCATAATATATAAAGATTAACCTATTTATATGAGAAGGGAAAGAAAAAAATGTTAGTTAATATTTAGAAAATAATAACAATAACAATTATAATATATTTACGGTAAGATTTTTGGTATCTAAAAAAAAAAAATGAAAGATATCATAAATTAATATAAAAATAATATAGATATATATGTAATAATTTTAAAAGTCATCATAAAAACATAATACAAACCTTGCACGAGCACCAACACCACCAAACTTTTTAGGTTCACAACGACGAGGATCAGATACCAACAAGCTCCTATCATACTGAATCAAAGTATTTTTAATCTCTTTTTTTTGAGCCTCATCAACATATTTTTGATAATAGGCTACAATAGATTTTGCAATAGCTTGACGAATTGCATAGATCTGTGAGGTATGACCACCACCTTTTACACGTACTCTAATATCAACTTTAGCAAATTTATCTTGACCTAGGATTAGAATTGGTTCATAGACTTTGAATCTCAAAATTTCTGGTTCAACTAAATGTAATGGTGATCCATTGATCTTGATTAAACCTTTGCCGGCTTTACAATGTGCCACTGCAGTTGCAGTTCTCTAAAAACAAATGAAATAATGATGATGATGATGAAGGTTATGAAGGATGAATTAGAAATTTTATAATTTAATAAATTTTAATTAAATTATTTGATGTTACTGTATCAATTATTACTACAAACCTTACGACCATAAGTTTGAACAGCTTGTACTTGTGCCATTTCAAAAAAAAAACTAAATCAGAGAGATCTAGAATTAATAACGAATGAATATTTAGAACAGTAAAGGATTAAATAATTAATAGAACAAACTAACTGAGAACAATGAATAAATAAAGTTCAATAATACATACCTCTTTTTCATTTAAAATGATGAAAAAAAGTTTTTTTATAAATGTCACATCTTTTATCAAGTATTTATCACATATCCAATTATAATCAAACTTCTGTGAAACAAACGGGAAAATTTATCAACTTAGATCGTAGACGACAATGAGAGTATGGAGAGTATGTTGATGACGAGGCATATGAAAATTATAAAATTAAAGGCTTGGTACATTTCAACCAATCTACCTATCTACCTCTGTGCTGGAAACCATTAGATTGCTCACATGTAAAAAGTTGTAGAAGAGAAATAGAGCAAAAAAGGTCCTATATGGAATATTTAATAGCATGAGTAACTACCAATTGACATTTGAAGGCATGGAAAGTTATTGAAAATGATACTCAATGATTTTGGTAGAAAATGCAGTCATTTGCATCATCCTGATTCCAGTTTAATGGAAAATTCTGATTTAAATTTAAAAATTAAAAATTATATAAATATGTAAATGAACTTAAATAAACTTTAGTATATAAGATATTACATAACAATGAAATTTATATTAGAATAGTCATCTTTTAGAGTAACATTAGAATATATAGATTTTGCTTTAAATAATTTTATATATACAGACTCACATGCAAAAAGGAAAACATTTCTTTGAACAAATCAGATTAGTCTTGATTTAGGATCCAGAAACATAACTATTTCATAAAGAAAATTCATAATTATGACAGAATGTTGGATATAAATTGATAGGTTTATTGGTTGATACAATTGTATTGTTTAATGACATATAAACATGTAAATAATTTGAAACTACAACATTGCACATAATAATGAGAAATTTATATTAGAATGAAATTCATTTGAACCCTGAAATTCTTGGTAGTATGTGAGTCACACTAACACTTTAAATAAAAATTGATCAACTTTAAAGCTAGATAAGTGTTTTTATATATCACATATAAAATTTTCTCGACAATAGGTTCTAGAACTAGTCAATAGCTATCAAATATCATCTCTATTTTTTTTTCAGACAAGCATTTAATATTCCCTATTTAGATTTAAAGTTATTTGATGTGTTAGGGTGACCCGCACCATACAAATTAAAATGTTCATTTTATTGCAGTATGCCCCAAATGTGCATCATTAGAATCTCTTTTCTCCCTTGCTCTGTCACTCGCAACAATAAAATGTAGATCACGTCAAACATAAGAAACAACAGTATCATTTTCGTCAATCCAAGTAATAAAAGTAATAAAATTCTACAAGATATTATACATATCTTTACATGTTTAAATAAATTTCATACTGTTATACAAAAGAATTTGTTCAATAAACGATGAACTATCAATTGGATATTAAATATCAATTAATTCCCTTTAACGAATGTTTTCTAAATTTGTAAAATGAACCAATTTCCTTCATTTATTTGTCAAAATTAAAAATTCTGACCAGTGAATATTAGACGCGTTTGTCACAGTACAAATATCTGAGTGAACTACCAACTTTAAATTCTTGATTATAATTGGCTTGGGAAATTATTTTCTACAATCATTGCACATAAGCCCGGTAGTTTTCCTACTTTTCCCTTCCTTTTGTTTATTTATAATAGCATTTATACATAATTGTAATTATTATTTATACCTAAAAAGCATTGTGCATTATTATACACTTCAAATTATACACATATATATAACAATCACTTGTTTTTATTAATTACATTAATAAAATGTTTATCACACAAACTAATTTATTTTTTACATTTTCACCACGTTCTCCAAGGACATACTTCAACCAATATTTCAAATCCGTCACAATTAATTATGAATTAATCTTATGTGGGTCTTCAAGATCGGTTTTTGGTTTAACATTGAACAAACTGTAGTCATCATGAAATTAAAAGAGACAGATGAATTAATCAGAGGATATTTTATTCTATTTGTTGGAATATAAAAGAAAGGTTTCCATATGAAGATTACTGGATTGAGATAGACAAAGGCTTTATTTTAAGATATATCAAATCATATTACTAATTCATTATTGGGAAACTTTTTCTAATATATAATTTCACAAAATGTTAAAATGCTTCAATGATTTAGACATACATATGCAACAGTGGCCCTTGTTGTTATTTAAGCATCATAATTATTATGAAAACAATTTGAATCTCATGAATAATAAAAAAGATCATTTTATTAGAAGAATTTGAACAAGAAATTCAAAATTTATCATTTTTTTTTTTGTTATAATAATCTTATTTACAAGATTACAACAAATCAATAAATAACTATATAACAATATTATTAGATTCATGTCAATAAAAATTTAACATTTTCATAATACAACAATAAAGGATTTTCTCCACTTGAAGTTTTAGTTTTGTTTAAATCTGCATATCTCTCCATAAAATTTTTATGTGTCAAGATTTTAACTTTTTCATCCAATGATGACTTTGATGAAAAAAACATTAATTGATACAAATCTTTTAACAGTTCAAAATTTATTGGGAAAATAATATCAAAATATCCGGGTTTAACCAAATAAGTTGAACATGGAATCATGGTTTGTTGAAATCTTGTTTGAACAACTGGTGCATTATCTCCTATTCCACCACCACCTTGTTGTGAAATTGAATTTGTTAACTTGTAAAAATCTGATATGATTAATCGATGCTTTGGAAAATAATGCTTTAATACAATTAGGAATTGTAATAGTTTTGTTTGTATGAATTCTGATTGTGTCATATTATAGGCAAATGGTAATGTGTTACGAAGTTTTCTTAATAGACGGTTTTGTAATACTGGTGACTTGTAAGAAGTTTGATTCCTTATTGAGAGGAGTTTACTGATTAATGGATCATTAATTGGTTCATAAACTTCTTCAAAATCTCCCTCATTGTCTATTACCACTACACCTTGTAATGGTTTCTCATTAACTGCATCGTATCTAATTACATCATGAGCAAAATTATCCTATAAAGTTTTATTTTTTAAGAAAATTTGAAAATTAGTTTAGTTGCAAATCAAATCAAATCAAATGATTCTAATTTTATTATTATACATACCAACACTTCACAAGCCAAGAAAAAACAATTTTCATTAACAACTTCACACCAATCAAAAATATTTTTATTAATAATCTCTATACAATCATGATGATTATTTAATGTTTTTGCTGCTGCATCTCTTCCACCACTACTACCAAGAAAACCCACTCTTTGATTTTTATTATTTTTACTTTTTTGCATTTCAGCAGCCAATCTATGACTGATTTCCACAACTCTATATTTAGTTTTTTTATAAATTGCTGGTTCAAATTTCTGTAAATAATCCAATATATTTAACATTAATGTTCCATTACCAGCTCCTAATTCATAAATTATTAAGTCATTTTGAGGATTTAGATTATATTCTGTTGCTATATATTTTGCTATTGAGTAACCATACCATGGCTATATAAAAAGAAATCATATAAAAGGAAAAAAATAAATATAAAAGATTAATAATCATGATATATATTTTTTTAATTTTAATTAATTACCTTGAATAATTCAGTAGGGGTATGCCGAATTTGTCTAAGAAATTGTTTATCTTCTTTCTCTAAATTATTTTCGAATTCTTGATACTGTTTACCAACAACATTTAAAAATTCCAAATTATCTTTTATTTCATTAAATTTAACAACATTATCATCCGAAGTTGAAAAAATTGCAACGTTTTTTGAAAAATATCCATAATTCGGATTGTATAATGAATCATCAATAAAATCTCTAACTAACATTGTGCATGACTTTGGTGGTTCTTTATAATTTAGAGTGTCATAGGATGTCAAACGTGGAATATTGAATCGATTTTTTTGATTTGGTGTAAATGTTGGTAATGAGGAGGAGGAGGCATGGGTACAAAAGGTAAATTTCTTAGTAATTTTTTTATAAGAAATATCTAAGAAATTTGGTGAATTTCTTAAATATTTTTTGATGGACATTTTTATAAATAAACCTTTAGAAAATCTTTATTTTTTATATTAGAAATTTTCTTATGAGAAATCCCTAAGAAATGTTTAAATATTTTTCATTAGACATTTTTTTATACAAAAAATAAAGATTTTTTAGATATTTCTAAGCATTTTTTTTTAGTGGGTACTTTTTATAATAAAATCCTTATTGATTAATAATAATAATATAGCAAAATATACTATTTAATTATAGCGCATATATATAACAATAATTCATTTTTATTAAAGATTAAATTTTTCTATTTAAAGGAATTACCACAGTAGAAGGAATTTATGTCCAGGAAGAGTATAACTTCCTTTTACAAATTTATTAAAAGTTCTTTGTACTGGAAGAATGCTTTCTAAAGTTAATGTTTTATTTAACTATCCCCAAAGTTCTACATTATACATTTTTTTATAAGTATCTCCCTGTAATCCCGATTCTATATAGAACCAATCTCTCTTTTTATGTGATTTAAATCAACTAACATAGCAAAGAGTATGTTCTGTTATCCCTAAGGAAGCTTTACAGAATGCTTAAAATAATAATTAACTACTCCTGGATAACAAACAACTTCTTTGTTCTCATTTAAAAATTGTGCAATAATATAATATAAGCATTGGGATCTGATTTACAACCTACTGATGAAAATATTTCACCTCCGAGTTTAAGAAATTTTTATTTTATCTCTTAATTCGTGATACGTGATAGAAATAGATAATAATAGTAATTTCGTCTCAATGGATTATAATTAAATTCGCGTTTAAAAACCTTGTTACTATTACTATTACACATTATTATAAAACATATAAAAATCCATTATAATTAGTAATTTCGTTTCAATGGATTTTAATGAAATTTTCTTATATGTCCAGCCACTCCATTGAAACGAGGGCTAAACTGTACAATGGACGTTGTTTTTGTTCTTTAAGAAGCTCCCAAATCGGTAAAAGGTAATCTTATCTTAAGAAAATATTGAAATTGCTTGTTGTCACAAATAATAGTATGTATATCCAATGAAAATAATACTAATGGTACTAATAGCAGTGATGTTTATGTGGAGATTTGAGCAATAAAAAATGGAAACTAATAATATTCAATTATATTATTCAAGAATAATTAAGAATAAAAAAAATATATTCAACTTAAAAAAAAAAATCATTAACACTTTAGATTTCTTTATACTTTATCACTGATTTTAACCATAAATAGTATTTTATGGGCCAGACCAAACCTTGTTGGTCTCAATGGACCCGGCCTATTGCCAATCCTGGGATAATACTCCTTAAATTGAAAATAAGCACATCTTTATAAAAAGATTAAGGTGTTTTACCTTCTCAGTTTGTGAAACATGCTTTATCTCTTAACAAAAGTGTCAAATATTACATCCTGCAAATGATAATCACTAACTTTTTTTAAAAATAATTGATTTTCGGTAACCTTGGCACCAAGCAAAGTGTTTCAAATCAATAATATTCAAAAAGATATAAAATATTATATTATTATTGAATACTAATTAATATATTAATTGAAATATTTCTTTGTAACATACCAATGCAATTCCTTTCTTCAGGAAGTGGCTAGGAAATAAGATAATTCATGGATAATCTTTAAATTGGTAAAGAACTCCATCGCATGCAACCACAATCCGTTTTTTCTCTTGCTTATTGATTCCACTAAGTTCTTGTATGTGATCAAGAACCTTACGAACATTGTCAATTGAGTTTGGATTTATTGGCAACAGGTCAGGTACAAGAATATCTGATACACTGATACCTTCACCAGGAACTGATTTTTGTGTTATACTAATGGGACTTGTATTTACGTTTAAAGTCTTTTTTCAATTTGATAGAATTTAATATTTAAAGGTGCTGTGATATTTTCTTTGGATGTTTCCTGATTTATTTCTTGTTCTTATTCTGGAAAAAAGCAAGGAGAGGGTAATATTACATTGAGGACACTTACATTTCGAATTCTCTATTTCATTCATACCATATTCACCACGCTGTTTTATTTTTCCTGGTTTTGCATTATATTTGGAGATAATCACAAAGCTGTTGGATCAAGTAATTCTTGCATTTCTGGTGCGACGTCATAAAGAGTTTGAGTTTGTGACAAATCTAAGGACAAACAATTCGTTTGTAATAAACATTTTCATAATTTAATAATAAAACACTTGTGGTCGGAAATTAAATTAATTCTCCACCCGCAGTTTATAAAAGTCGCCAAGAGTTCGCCACATTTTTTTGAAGTTTCGGCTACCATCACTACTTTTTTCCCGCTTTGTAAATTGTTAACGAGCTTGAGCTTTCGTATTTGTAGTTTTTGAAAAATAAAATTTTGTTTTTATTTTCTCGGTTGCTTCAAGTAAGAAGCAATAGTCGAAGAGTTTTGGTAAAAAGCCATTGTTGTGCAATGAACAGTCCTAACATTCGATTCTTTTGTACAGGCATTGGCTATATTGTTTAAGATCCATATGTGTATGTTTATGTATGTTATATTTAAATTTTTTATAGAGTTCATATTATACGTTTACAAA
This sequence comes from Entrophospora sp. SA101, assembly GCA_958430865.1. Lineage (NCBI taxonomy): Eukaryota > Fungi > Glomeromycota > Glomeromycetes > Entrophosporales > Entrophosporaceae > Entrophospora > Entrophospora sp. SA101. The sequence continues at coordinate 48,379 of CAUDNR010004312.1, read as the reverse complement.
TATAAACAAAAATCAGTCGTGATAATCCAATTGGAGCATTCACATTGATTGGTAGAGAGAGAAATTTTCAAAAGAAATTTGATTATTACTGGAATAGAAAAGTTTCTACTGGAAAGCAGAACATTTACATATTGTATGCAACTGATGGTGTGAGTGTTTCTGTCCATCTACAAAAGCCAAAAAAAAATTGAATGTAACCAAATACAGCACAAAAGAATATTATGGAATTTAGAAGAGCATGAGAAAAAAGGAAGTCTGAATGAACCTTGTGGGGTAGAAAGTAAATAAATCATTTTCCCCAAACATTTTTTTTTAATCTGTGCTAAGTTAAAAATAAATTCGTTGAAAAGGTTTGGACAATAACAAGTATACACGAGCCGTTGTCATGTTTTACACACTGATTATGAGTGCTAATGAATTAATTGAATGAATTGGATAATATATTATATAATATTCTAGGTTTGCCAACACCTTCTGTTCCTTCAGTTCATAACTTTCAACTATAGTATTTTCTCTGAAATACTTTTCATGTGGATGATTTACTTGATTCCTATAAAGAAAAACATCAGCAAACAAAATGCAATGGAATGATGAAGAGAAAACTATTGTAGCATTTGGGTAGGTATGCTTATCTTTTTGATACTAATCTTCATTTAAATTTTCTATCTGGTACACTGATTTTATTTTGTAATCATGACCATGTCCTCTTTCTCTCCAAGTTCCAAAGATCACTCAGAGTTGAGAAAAGATGTAAAGTAAAAATTATAAATGAGTTTGGAACTAGTTCTAAATGTGAAGTATGCTCTGCTAAGTATGTAAGATTCAATTAAATACTAATATTCCTTTGATTATAATTAGCTAATTAAAGTTGTAAGACATATGTGGAACTGTTATGTTAATGCTGCCCGAAATATGAAGAACATCATTTTGTATATACAGTCATACCTCGTTTTATTTATATCCCATCTTTAGTTGTATCCCCAATATGTGCTGGAATAAATTTTCCTAATATACCTTGTTTGTATTCCATTGAGTTATATCCAAATCCCCACATTTTCAAAATTCTTCCACATTTTATATCCCCAATTCGACCACAATTTACTGTGCAACATAAAATAAATTTTCTGTGTTTCCAAAAAAGTTTTTAGAACAAAGTGATTTTGCTACTAAGGAAGATATTAAATATATTAATAATATAATAAAACGTTTAAATGTATCTACAGATAGAAAAAAACGTCAATCTTCAATTACTGAATTTTATGATAATAAATAATAATAAATAAATTAAATTAAATAAATTTTAGTAATAAATTTTCAATAAATTATCACGTGATGAATTTTAGTTATATCCCATAAACCTCTCAAAAAAAAAGGGGATATAAACGAGGTATGACTGTAAATGAGAAAAGCCCGATATTTTTAGGAGGGAAGTCAATTGATCCACTGCTGCACATGATTGTGATAAGAAAACTTGGCAGCAATTGAATTTTCTTTTTGTCGTCTTCAACGTGTGCACAATAATACAGTTTGTCCTCTCCAATTTAACGTAACAGGTTTATTTGTCATAAAGATATAATCTTTAAATCAACATCCTGAACATAATGTAGATCAATGGCAATGATGTTAGATGGAGGAGGTGACGGAATCACAAAAGTAAGTGACATCCCATGATAAAAGCATCCTATTTGAATGTTGACAACGTATTTCCCAGGTTGCAGAATGATTTGATTTCCTTGACGGTCAATCGTCCTAAATCAATAAATTTGATTAATCAAATATAAATTGACTATTTATTTGTACATTTATTAATTTTTAAAAGAATAAAAGTTTGATGATGATAATTACCACATTTATAAACAACTTATAATAATAATATATCCATCATATTTGACATACAATAATTACATTTGCTCATCACAATTCAAAGAAATCTTATCATCTTATACAATTCCTCATCATGTTATTATAATGATAGTGATGATGACAAAAAATCAGAATTAACACAACAACAAGCAATACTACACTGTAGTTATTCAAGCTGTCGTCACTATTCCAAATAATTCCTGCCAGCATCACCAACACAAACACGCCCCCATTTTCTTTGCCATCATCATTATTAGAAAAATATATCGTCATCATAACAATGATAAATCATATTGATGTAAATCAATTTTATAAAAGTCCACCAACATATATTGACCAAAAATAAATCAACCATCGCCTTCAATATCTCCATCTTTTACTGTTGTTCCAACTGGAAATTCTGCTGTAATTATTGATTTAATGACAACCATAAATACAACAATATCTCAAACTTCGAATAAACAACATTTATCACCGTCACTATCTCCATTATTCCTAATCCATTTTTTAATTTTAATCCAAAAAATGTAGCTTCCAAAAATTATAAATTATAAATATATTAGACGTTTCTCATCTACTCATATCTTTATATATAATCTTATCTTTATTGATTATGAATATTTTGTTGTATTAAGCATATTAATATTTAATTTAATTTCATAAAATTTGTTAAACAAATTTATTAAATAATAATCAAAAAAATTTTTTTTTAATTTGATTTGATTGAATTAATATCTTCATTATATTCTATGTAAACTTTTTTGTTATAATCTGATGAATCAATCATTTATAATATTAAATTTGGGTCATGGTAAAAGGGATATATTTAAATCATTATTGAGAAGCAAATTACCTGGAAGAAATACAACTATATATTTTGTTGTCCATTTATTTTTATTATTCTAAACATAAATAAACAATTAATCGATTCAATAAATGTATATATACGGTTTGTTCATATGACACCGAAATATATAATAATATAATGTACAAAACACAAGATAATATATATATACCTTCAGCATATCAATTGATCCTTTCCCGTATGAATATGGTCCCTCAACAATAAAATTTAATATTCTATGTTTAGTTCCGTTAGCCTCTACAGCATCACGAAAGCTGAAAATATTAAAATTAAAATCAAATTAAATTGATTATAAATATTATTTTATAGATAGTAACTCACCGTGGAGAATGACGCCGCCTTCTTGGGTTTGACCCATGTCCACCATGTCCAGTCATAGGCAAGCCAATTAATTTTTGACACTAGAAGAAAATAAAAACAACAATGAATTATTTTATTTATATATGTTGAGATTATAATTTTTTTCAACATGCCTCAATATCAGCTCTAACTTTGTCCAATGCATCACCAAATACTCTTGTTGAACTTTCGGGTCCAAAAATTTCGGTATAAATATAATATATAATCACACCTTTTTTAAATAAATGATTATATTAAAATTTATAAATTTTCTATTTCTAGAAAAAAAATTTAAATAAAAAAACTCACCAAAAACACCAACTCCTACCATAATAACTCCAAGGTATGTAGTTACTTTTGTTGCTCCAACAACTATTTGAAAATCAATCTTTTAAATTATTTAATATCTTTTCTTTCTTTTTCCGCTTAATTTTACAATCAATTAGTAAACAAACCCCTACCCTTTTGTTTAAACGATAATTCATCAAATTTTTTGATTTTTCTCCTTTCTATTATATTTTCCGTTCTTCTCTTAGGATTTGAAGCCGTTACATTATGGGAGGAGGTGGTGATACGTTTGTTAACAAACTTTATTGGCGATAATCGTTTATTATATTTTTCTTTTTCAAAATGTCTTTTTAAAGAAACGTTATTACTATTATTATTAAAAATAATAGTTCGTTTATAAAACCTATGTTTCAAAGTATTTGTTAGATTAAGCGAATTTGTCGCAAATCTTATTTGTCTTGGAATTTTAAACATTTTTTTTTAGAACTATTAGGTGGTGACTGAAATTTCGTCGTGTAACTAGTGTAAATTTAGGAACTATCTCCAAAATTAAAAATTTTGATTGGTCTTTAATGTTACACCCCCGCATTCACCACACTGAATTTTCTGGTGATGATTTCAAAATCTTTTTATTATTATGACTTGAAAAAATTTTTTTTTAACATAAAATAAGTTTAAATTAAGAAAATTTTATTAAATTTTTTTATTCCCCCCATTAATATCAATCATAAAGGTATTACTAAATTTAAAAGGAAAAAAAAGAAACCAATATAGTTAGTAATGATATAATTTTTAATGCAAATATAATAAGATGATAATCGTAGTAATTTACATACCACTTTCTCTTCAGATAAACCATCTTTAAAAAATGTGAAATATGGTGTGATACCATCCTCACGATAATTCAATAATGCGATCATACCATCTTGATTAAAACTTTCACCAGTATAAAATTGATAATCTATTTAATATGTATAAATAATATATTGGTGGTGGTTAGTGAAATATAAAAAATAAAAATATTACATCTTTTTTCTAAAATATATTTAGATCGGTCGATACCTTTAACGTTATCAATTATTTTCTTTGAGAAACTCTGAATTTTTTTTTGCCATTCCTTTATATCAATATTTGGGTTTTGTTCTTGAACATGGGCAGCAAGCTTTTTCATATATCCTTTAAGATAAGTTGTATAGGCCTTTTTGTCAAATGAAGTTTCTTGAAGCCGGAATGAATGTATAATATTATTAACTTTAATTGGTCCATCTTCAAGAGGAGCCTCCTCTGATTCTTCGGCTGATGGGTTGGCACCAATATCAACGTCACCCTCTTTGACCGTTACCATCTATCTCATGATGATGATAATAATATAATAGTAATAATCAATATGTGGTTGTGAAATTTTAAATCTAAATTATAAATAAATATTACAATAATTATCATTATAATAAGTATCATAAAACATACTTGACAGTCTACTTCATAAGCAATTTCATCAATTATTTTAAAAGGATAAGCATCAGAAAAAAATTCATCGCCTAATTAAACATAATAGAATAATAAATAAATTAAACAAATCTAAAGAAAATATAAACACAACTTAATATGAACGGATATTTAAATGCATTACCAGAAACAATGTCTTTATAGATAATCATTTTTGTCAATAATAAGATATATATATATAATAACAATATTTTTTTTTTTATCAAAAGAAAATTTTTTCAGTTGTGTTTCCTTGTAATATATACAGTGCATATCACCTTGTCGCAGAAATTTTATTGGCCTTGCAGATCCTTTAAATGTAACACAAAAAATCTTTGCAATCAGGGCTGGCCGCGTAACCTAAATGAGAATTTGGCTAAACTGACTAAACAATTTAGTCATTATAGTCAAGACAATTATTGCCAAATTAGGTTTTTAACACCTTTACGCAGTCAGCACTGCTTACAATATTAACCAGGGAGGACCCCGAACAATCTTAGTAGATGGTACATTTCAATTTTGGGTAGAATCACCCTTTTTTTTTTTGATGGTGGTATATTTGAAAAGCGGGTATTGGCCTCAAATGGTACATTTGAAACTGGGTATTGACCTCATATGGTACATTTGAAAATAGGGTATTTTAAGAAATTTTTGTATGGGTGTATTTGAATTTTGGGTAAAGTTTTAAGCGGTGTGACAATTTTTTCCTTTTTTATAAATAAATAAAAAATATAAAAATGGTAAAATATACCAAACAGCATCTTTTAAACAATGAATATGTTCAAAAAGTTTCTGAAGATGGTGCTAATGTTACATGTATTTGTGGTAATAAAATAAAATTAAAGCACCCTTATGATGAAGATTATATAAATCGGCATGTAGAAAGTGGTGGGTGTAAAAGAAAGAAAAACACCCAAGAAATTACTAAATTAATACACAAAACCAGTCATCAGTATAATTTTTTTCATGCATTGGTCTTTGTGGTGATAAGTATAAAGCATATATTGAACATACACAACTTACTGCAACTCATGGTGGTGCACCTCTGTGTCATGAAATAGCATGCCAACTATTTCCTTTGGTTTTTCCTATAGGTTTAAAAATAAAATATTCAAAATTAAAATCTGATCAACTAGAATGTCTTGAGCAAGAACTTGTTAATCAATCAAAATGGTGAATTCAAGGTCTGTCGATTCAAAGTACAAATGTAAAAAGGACACTCCATGCACTTCTAAAATTTGTATTGAATGTCAAAATCTCAAAAATGATCAAGTTTTTAAGCTATTATATTTATAATTTAGTAAATTTATTATATAATTATATACTAAGGGATACTTTCATTATTATTTGTTAGAATGCACTAAATAAAAAACATAGATACAAAAATTACAAGTTTATCTCTAAAATTAGCTTGCATAGTAGCCCAATATCAAGATATATAACTAATAGTGATGTTATGCAGCTTATAAAACAAATCAATAATATATAATCTAGAAGCTGAAGAATCTTTTTGGTTAAAGCTTGCTGAACTGGGTGAAAAAAGATCATTTAAAAAACAGTCTACATTTGGAGGTTTATGTGAAGCATGCAAAATTTGTATTATTCCAAAAAATATTTGCCATTTTATCATCTTTAAGTACTTGTGCATATAATGCTTTTCAAAAAAATCTAGCTGGACATGAAATTCAAAATATTAGATAAATTAAATTTAAGCATTTATTATTTATTGTTATTCTCTATTTCCAATAACTATTAGTGGTTTTGGTATTTCTGTCATAAAAAAACATGACATGTATTATTCAAGTAGTGCCTATTATAAAAATGGTAATTATCATTCTTTTGTAGAATCTCATTGTGAAATTGATTCAATATCCTATATTTCATGTTGAGTTTTTTTACCTCTTCAATTTGACCTTTTTCTTGTTTTTCTTCTGATGTTTTCACTATCATGTGTCATTTACCTCCTTTTTCATTATTACATTATTTGGGTTATGGTGATTTTGCATTTCATGATAAGCCACATGGTTATTAACATTAAATGGGTTAGCTTTAGAGCAATTTCAATTTTTTAATCAAAGATAAATTGAAAATAATTCTGGGAAAAAATAATTATATTTTAAATTTAGTGGAAAGAAAAATTACTGTTTTTTTCACATATGGTATATTTGAATTTTGGGTATTTTTCATATTTTTTGGGGATGGTATATTTAAATCTGGGTATAATTTTCTAAAAAAAGTGGGTAGAGAAAAGGTGATTTACTATTAAATCTCAAATGTACCATCTATTAGGATTGTTTGAGGTCCTTTTCCACCAATAAACAATTAATTACAATTTTGGTGCTTTTTTTAGAATAAAATGAATTTCTTCCATAGAATTGGAATGTTGATATTGTGCCATTGTTTATTAACTAGAATGCAAGAATAAAGTGTGTTATAGTCATTAGCATCAACACATTTAAGTGCTTCAATTAATAGTTCAAGTGGCAAAGGTGGTGAAACCATCCTTTTTTTTTAATTGGTAGTTGGTTCACGTCATCTAAAGATATATATTAAAATTGATGATCTTTGACTCCACAAAATTTTATGATAATAATAATGAAAAGCTAAAGACCTAAGCTTCATTTCTATCAGTTTACTTTTTTCATTATCATAAATTTATCAAGTCTCAAAGTTGGGGCTTTTTATATTAATATATTACTATATTTAAATTTTAAATTTTCGGACTCTCTTTTTATTGGCCAATTTACTTTTAATCATTCGTCGGTAAAATCATGTGATAATATTTTTGGAAACGTATCAACTTATAAAAATCAAGGAAGAACTTCTAATGGTTTGTTTGGTAGGAAATATGTACAAAATTGACACTGGAGTTGCTGAATAGAATAAAAATTTATAATGAATATGTACCTTTAAATTTGAACAATATTTTCTTTTTAGAAAATGAATTTGACAAGATATATTTTTTTGAAAGTGAGATATTTATAAAATAAAATAAAAATTTCTTTATTAGTATTGTTTTAATTAGGAGCAGATTAATAAATTTGGGGTCATTTTTTGTGTGATGGTCTTTTCAACTTCATGCACAATTCTTCGCCATCCTCCTCCTTATAGATCTGGTGATTTCATTAAATATTCTTTTTTTGATTTTTATTTGAAGGAGTTCTATCATCAGAACATTAAAATGGATGTAATTATGTATTATACAAGTGATTTTTTGTATAAATTTTTACATGTGTATTAATATTAACTTAAACTATAATAGCTCTCATTTTTGATAATATTTACTTTTTGTTCTTTTAAATATTCTTTTTTTTCTTTTGTTATATGTCTATCCATTTTTTTTTAAAGAACATAACTGTCGTAATAACACTTATTCATTGTGTATTAATTTCTTCATGCAGATTGTTGTTGTTTTTCTTTTATTAACTTTTTTTTTTATATCTATCCATTTTTTTTTTAAAGAAATTAATTAACTAGAGTTTGAACTAAGCGAAGTAACAACAATAACAGTTATAATAACACTTATGCATCGTGTATTAATTCTTTATAGCAAATTGTTGTTGGTTTTCTTTTATTAACTTTTGTTCCGTATTTTAAGAAGCACAGCAATAATGTTGTATATACAAAAAAAGATTTTTTTTGGAACATGAGATGATAGGAGTATTATTTGGTACGGTTCTGTAGAAGATATGCTATTTGTTAATAATAGCTAGAGATTTATATTGTTTTTGTATTAATTAACTTTTTTTTTATTAATAAAATAGTCGATTATCATGGAGAAAAAGTTGACATGTCTTTACATTACATAGTGATGGGCAATTATTATAATATTCCTTATTGTGATAATAAGTAAGCGATTGATGTATTCGTTTTTTGTGATCATTATAATTACATGAAGTGTCAAGTGTAAAAAAAAACAACATGACTATTGAAGATCTCTCTCACATGAAAAACTGCCCTTGGATGACCTGCAAACACCAAAAAACGATCCGGTATGCAACATTTTTATTACGGATATTCAAGCTCGAATATTTTTTAAAAACACGTCTTCCTAGTGTAAATTGGGCCAATATGACCAATGTCTTCCCTAAGGACATAATGATGCAAATAAATTTCAGGGAGGCGGTTTGACCCTGGAGTTTATTAATTGTATTATTGCCGCTTGTACAAAATCTCCCAACTTGTTTAATTGTCTCTTTCTGTGGAAAAATTTTTATAGATTCGAGGCGTGCAATTGCACAACGATTGCTTGTTTGTGAAAGGCAAATCTGACACCTATGATCAGGGTTGATTCTGGACATGGGTATTACCCTAAATATGACAATAATCTACATGTAATATTAAACGTAGTATCATCTACATCTTCACAAACAACCACAACCTTTTTCACTCGAGCAACTCCAACTACACCATCTCTATCAACCACCCACAACCGAATTCATCACCAACTCAACCACCATCATCTGATTTACCATTATCAGGAACACCATGTCATAATACACCTTGGATAATGTCCAATGATAACCTTGCCTATGATCAATATCAGGTTTGTTCGTTTTATTTTTATTTTTGGAAACATTTTTAAGGAACTAGTTTATGCAATTGGGAAACGCGCACACACAAGGAAGTAGAGTTTGACCACTAAAATTTCTCATCAGGACATATGTGGCTTTTTTTTTTTGGTTTTTTAAACAAAGGATTTTCAGTTTGATTTTTTTTACCTGAGATTGAATGATTATTTACCTTGTTTTGATGCCAATCAAATAAAGAAAGATTGTCTAAACCTAATTTTTTTGGTTAAGAATTATGCAACATGACAATCATTAATTTAATTACGCTTTTATAGACAAAAGTACTCACTCGTACTCATTATTATTAAATTTGAAAGAAAGACTTTTTTTATATAGTAAAATTTCCTACTATATTACTGTTTATATCACAATTTAAGAAAGACTTTACAGGTAGATGTGAAATATGGCGTTTTTATCAATCGGAAGATTGACATCTTATTCATTTTAATTAAATATTTCATTTATGTATATAATAATAATAATAACCATTGATTATTCAAGTTATTTATTTTATTTTATATAAATATAGCGGATGGATATGCATAGGTGTCCAGGATTGTGCTTCACATATCATTTCCTATCATCCATCAAATAGAACATTTACGAAATTTTTTAACTAAATAGAAGTGGCGTATTAAAAAAAAAGCAATGTGGATTATTAAAATTTTTGTTCCCGTGATTAACGTCACACATTCTATAAAAAGTTCGATTTTCTGTAATATTTTCTAATTTTGGTAAAAGCATAAAATTTCGCCTTTTACAACCAATGAAATCGAACTTCCATCATACTTATTGATCTGCGAAATCAGATAGTTTTAGTAATTGTCGCAGTATTTTATTTGGAAAAAACTTATTCAGAAAAAAAATATATTCACACACTCACTCTTTCATACAACATACATATATGCATACATACATATCAATATCTCTCTTTATATTTTTATTCTCTTTCAAAAAAATAATAAATTAATGAAAAAAATTTTTTTTAAACATTTCAAATATAATAAATATAAACAGCCTCATAATATATATAATAAATAATAGGGGGGGAAAAATGCCATATTCAACTAATTCAATATCAACAACAACAACAATTTCATCGTACGGCTCATCCCAACAATCTTCGCGTAATTTAGGAAATTTTACACCTTTATGGAGGAACTATTTAAGTGATGAAAATAAAGAAGAGTCACAAGAAATAAAAACGTTGAATTTAGGTGATTTCGGTAGTCTATGGAGTTACTTAAGCATTGAAAAAGAAAAATGGAGTAGTCCCTCTCTTCCTTCTAAAAAAAAATTTGCTCAGGACTATTCAAAAATTGAAGTTGATGTTAAAACTAATCAACTATTAACCAACCATGATGCACTCCAGCAACCATTACCACTACTTAACAACTCTTCTTCGTCTGAATATTCTACTGAAGAAGAAATTACTAAAAATAAAAATAATGAATTTGGAGAACATAAAATAATATTGCTACCACAAATTAATCATCGTCCACAACAACAACAATCTATAAAGTCTTCAAATAACGAGAAGGCAAAAATTAATATCAGTGTTTATGATGATGATAATGATGATGATGATGATGATGTTAGCAGTAGCAAAGCTGGTTGGACGAAGAAAAGCGTTAGAAATGCTAAAAAAGCAGCAAAAAAACGACAAAAAAGACAATTAAAACAACAAGAAAAACAAAAAAAGCAACAACAGCAACGACAACAACAAAATGTAAATATCATTATCATCATAAAATCATTGTTAATTATAATAATATTAACATTAACATTAACACTTAATTTTATTAATTTTGCCATTAATATGGTTAATTAGATTGCTAACACTTATGGTGTGAAAAATGGTCATTTTAATGAAACGGTTTCGGTTAATAATTTGTTAAATTATGAGACATATAGAGAAACATCATCATCATCATCAATGTTGATAATGAATGAAGATCAAAATATTCTAGATGAATTATTATTATTGGAAAAAGAAAAGGTCAAAACATATCCATTAAAAATTCCAATACCTACTCAAATATCGAATGAACAAATTCATGTTTTTATTGATAATTCTAATATTCTTGTTGGATTCCTTGCAACTTGTAAGTTACAAAAACACGCACATAAACTTAACCTTAATAATTATGAAAAAAGAAAATCAATGTTATCATATACAGCTCTTTTTACTATTCTTGAACGTGGAAGAAATGTTGCTCGTAAAGTTTTAGTAGCATCTTCGCCATTATATCAAAATCTTGATGAGGCAAGAGATGCAGGATACGATGTTTCGGTACTTCAACGTGTCAAGAAAAATGAATCAGATGATTTTATCATCACTACTACAAGCAATACTATTACCAATACTAATAATATTCAAGAATTTCTTCATGAAGCAGAAAAGGAACAATGTGTTGATGAACTTCTTCAACTTAAAATATTCGATTCATTGCTTGATTATCATACACCCGCAACTTTAGTACTTGCAAGTGGAGATGGTAAAGATGGTGAATATTTTCAAGGTGGATTCCACAAATGTGTCATTAAAGCATTGGAAAGAGGTTGGAAAGTTGAGATCATAAGTTGGAAACGTCAACTTAGTCAAAATTTTTTGAACAAGAGATTCTTAAATAGATGGAAAGGACGATATCATGTTGTTTTTTTGGATTGGTTTTCCAAGGAATTGGGATGCGAATATTAATTAAGAAAGATGATTTAAATTCCTTTCTTTTTGTAAAAAAATATTATACATATATTAATTAGATTAGAATAAGAAAACATTTATATATAATTTATTATTAACCAATTAATTAATATTCTAATATTATCTGCCTGCAGTTTTGAGTTTTTTTTTCCTTAGAGAAAAAATAATTTTTTATTTTCAAAATTTATAAAATTTATATATAATAATAATATACCTTTGTATATTTTGTATATATAAATAAAATTTTCGGCATTATTGTTTGATATATATATATATATATTTTATTTTTTTTTTTGTAAATATATATATAATAGTTTTTTTTTGTAAATATATATACACACATATATATTCCTCTTCAATTACTCTTATTTTATTTTTCTTAATAAAAAATTATTATTGTAAAGAATGTTTTTATTTGGTGCCAAAATATACTAATATGGCATAGTGAATTTTTATAAAAATTTCTTTTTAATATTGTTTGCAATTCTCACATTTAAAAAAGGTAATCCAATGTGAATAAAATCTCAAGGAAGCTACAAGGTACGTAACGAACTATGACTGATATGTATGTGTAAAACTGACCATGGGTCATCCTCCTTCCCATGGTTTCAACAGATTAAAGTACTACAAGTCTAGTAATTGAAATGCTTGATGTCATGAAAATCAACAATCCCGACATTTATTATACAATGTGACAGAAATAATATTTTTCAAGGGCAAGACAGTAATCTACTAAAAAATCGTCCGCATTGGATGAAATTAGTATAAGGGTTTTAACATATGACATAAAAATTGCTTTACCTACCTTATTTGGATAAAAATCTTTTCAATTTCAAAAAAAAACTTTACCAAAATCGTATGTTATTATTATATGCATACTGCAACAAGGCCAGACAAAGTGAACATTATTGTCAGAGCTCAAATATACACTCAATTAAAGAGACTTTCGTTGAAAATATACACTTGCTGTGTTGATCCTAAAATTGATCTGTTTAGTTTGCACAATGAAAAGTCTTTTTTTATTATTTACATTATAATACTAAATCTAATACAGTCGGCGCTTGATATAGTGAAGTTTTGGCTAGTACAAATTTGGAAACTATCTTCAGAAAAATTGTATTTTATTGGATATTAACGCAGATAGTTTTTAAATTTGTACTAGCCAAAACTTCACTATATCGAGCGCTGACTATAAACTTCTATTAAATTTTTGCAAACAGCATAAACTATTTAAAAGCCTATTACTTTATATTTAATTGGTGAGAAACTGAAAGTTTTTGTATGTTGACTTTCTTGATGGTGTAAAGTATTTGGTGTGCACTATAGATGGGCGTTTAGACAAAAATGTCTAAATGTCTAAATTAATATAAATAGTAATGATTTGCTTTAAATACAACTAAAAGTCACGTGGACATTCACAAAATCCACAAAATTCAGTAAATTATCCAATAAAAAATTCAATTTAAGCATTTTAGACAATTGAGACCATGATTGTCTAAATGTCTAAATTAATTTATATTTTAGACATTTTCCAAATAATTTAGTTTAGACACCCATCTATAGTGTGCACTTTATAATTTTCAGCTGAAAGCTTCACTTGTTCTTTCAAATACAAAGGTGTTGTGCAAAAAAATATATCATAAATTAACAAATGATAAAAATGTGACACATTGCATACCTTTAATGCAATCAAGTGTGTCAACATAGATACTAAAAGTAGAACAGATGGTCTGTATATTACAATTTTTGTTTTCATGAAAGGCCATCATGTCCTGTAAATGCCATTATATTTGAGGTCTATTATGAAAAATTCTATTGTATCTCCCAAATTTTCAAATGAACAACTCAATTAATTAGTATAAAAAGTATACAAACAAACAAATAGTTTCATGATAAGATATATTACATATATTAATAACCATCTCTTTGATTGATCAAGTTTTCTTTGCCCTTTGCTTCTTTGAAGCCTCATAAAATCTATTGGCTTCTGAACTCAATATTGGATCTATGTGACATACAAAATCAGGTCTTTTACTAGTTCCATTAACACTTATATTCAACTTTAAACTGTAACTTTTAAATCGTATCCACAGAATATAGGTTCAAACAGGATTCAGATGAAAAAATCATTGTTGATCTTCTGATAATCTTGTTGGAGCAATGACATGAAGATCATCATATCTATGGACACTCATTTTGTGCAACAGTCATTTGTATAATATGCAGGTGGTTACACAGAGCCCATTGCTTCTGAAACTTCACTAGAATATAGCTGTAGCCTCTCTAAGTACAGATCATCAGCAAGATCAAAATTATCTCACACTTTTATAATCAAACTTTTGCAAGAACTTTCACCATAACATATGT
>CAUDNR010004312.1:5583-18960 GCA_958430865.1 Entrophospora sp. SA101 | reverse complement strand
TGTTTTAAATGACAACTACCAACCTCATCAAAAAATGTTTTTCCTGGATTACTTGAATCATTTAAACTTTTTAATACTACTCTTAGCTTTCCAAAATAACTAAATTCCTTTTTATTTTCGTCATAATCAACTATTGTTCCTCTTGTCCATGTAGCAGTAAAAATCGAACTAAATCCACCTTCTGTCAACTTTGTTACTTTTTTAAATTGCTCAAAAGGTATCCATTCTAAAATATAGTCTGGCAGGGATGATTTCATTTGACATTGTTGAATAAAGTTGTCAACTATGTTATTTCCAGATGTCCAAGTGGTAAAAAGGCTCTGTAATTGTAAACTAATACAACCTTCACAGAACCTATCAGAATATTTTGTCAGTTTACACTTGTTACATTCTTTTGGTTTGCCTAATTTATCTCTTGCATTACCTAATTCAACATGATAAATAAACCTTTCCTTACAATATTCTTTTTCATTTTCAGAAAGCTCCTTGTTTTTCTTGACTAATGAAAAAAAATAATCTTTTCTACTTTCTCTATCAGAATTATTAACATTAACATCATTAAGCATTTCATTATTAATTTTATATACAAATTCCTTCCTTTCTGATGATAACGATGATAACAAATTATCATATGACATTATATAAAATATAAAATATAAAAGTCAACTTGGTATTTTAATAAATGAGAAGAACTTTTTTTTTGTGGAGCGGTGAATTGAATTGAATGGCGTGTAACAATTTTTTCGTACAACATTTTAATAATATTAATTGATAAGGAAAAACGAAAATTGCATTATTTAAAGAACGATCATGATTCAACAATAAAAGAAATTCTTTAAAGATTGAAAAGTGATAAAATAGAAAACAAAATTAAACTTACGAAAATAAACCTGTCTTATGTGTTATGTAAAGGTCGCTCTAAGTACTAATATTGATCAACCTATGTTATTTCAAACTCAGACACCAAAGACAGCTCAAGCATACTATTAATATTATTGCGTATTACTATTATAACTAACTTCAAAGTTAAAATTTTGAAAAAATATTTACATTTTATGAAATGCAATAATGAAAGAATGGTTTTAATTTGTAAAAAAGAGGAAAAAATAAGTAGTTTAATGAAGTAAATTTCTAATTCAAATTATAACATTTATAAACTTCTCATGATAATTATTCTTTTTGCATCATTGCAATATACATAGGATGATATAATAATTCTTTATTCGTCTCGGGATACACATTTTTACACTTTTTATAATCCTATTTTATCATTATCATTATTGCTTGCTTGTATCAAGTGTTTTTACTTGTATCAAGCATTTTTTTAATTAAGTCAAGTAGTTTTACTTACGTTAGGGGCTTTTACTTTAGTCAAATCGTCAAAATAATACTGGTGAGAGACTACCTTTAGTCAATACTTTAGTTACGTCAATGACTAAAGTCAAAAAAATCGTCATACATCATCAAGTGATAATGGTAAACTACATCAAAATCATATGAGCCAATATTGCATCAATTTCTTTTTTTTATTTTGAAACTAATTTTGTTTGTTTGGAATTATCTATTAGAGTGTTAACCAAATTGGCTGAAAAAAAAAAGGTTAATCATACCAAAGGGTTATATTGTTTTCAAGCTGAATTTATATCACTTGACAGATATTTCACCGTCTCAAAAGATGTTATTTTATAAACAAACCTACGTAGTAAAAATCTGTATCAATTTGACTAATTATATGCGATTACTATATGAATGAAGCTTTAATCATCTTATTCAAGGTCCAACGACATTTCATGCCTACCGCAAAGCATTGAAAGAAGGAATTAGATCATATCAAATCAGATAATTTCTTTATTGTTGCAGCATCCTCATGTAATGATAATAGGTTCGCATTAATACGAAATGGTATGCATTTAACCGCCAGGAATGTAGATTTCCAAGATGGATTTCAATGATTATGGGAAATCTACATTTTTTGTGAATTTTGGTACAGTAATATCATTTAAAATAAAAGGGAGGGAGATGCACTTATAATTATTCCTTTTGGTTTGATTATTTCCAGGTGCGCTCTTCTTCATGTTTTCAAGGGTTAAGAATTTACTCAAATAAGCAGGAAAGAATGTAAATGGTTCGGAAATTTGGGATGGAAAATGAAACATTATGATAAATCAAAGAAAGCAATTTATTTCCTTTATAGGTAAAATATTCACATTTCAATAATATACATTTATTAAAAACTAAATATTTTAGATTTTTTAAAAAATTTAATTAGTTGCAGGGTTTATAAAAAGTTTGTTACAAGATTTATTTAAATAATAGTAAATAGTTTACTTTTCATATATCTTTTAATTATCTTTAGAGAACAACGCTCTCTCAGCTTCACGGCGTCTCACCAGACCGGGTAATATCTTTCCACCACCATAAATATACTTGCCAAACTCAAGGGAAGCGCCCTCAATGTCACCTTCATTAATTTTCTTGCGTAATGTAGATTTTTTATAGGTATTACAGCCAAGATTAAAGGCAAATGAAACCAAAGCGGAGAACTGATTGGAAGTAAGACTGACATTGGTGAGTGAGCTAATACCCTTTTCGAACGTAACTAAATCTTTCCTAAGTAAAGCTTCGCCTTGGGCAATAGTTATGGGTGGTTTGATGTCATCAACATTGTTGACATGGCAAGCATGACCATAACCAATGGTTTTGATACCCTTATGTCATATTTAATTAGTTATTAATCATATATTCAATTGTTGTCAATATAATACAAGAATGGACAAACTTACCACAGGATCATTGTAAAAATTTTCTTCGAATTTCTCGAATCTTTTAATAAGCTCAAGACCCTCGTTATTAATTTTGCCATTGTTGGGGGAACCGATATTGGAAGATGAAGTGTTTTTACAACGTGGAAGGTCCGGAGAAAAACCGGAAGTGCCAGTTTTGACGAAAACATCAGAGACAAAGTTTCCATCAATCAACTTATCCCAGATGTTGATGCCTTGGACAGTGTCACCAGTGGTTTGGCAAACTATATCAACATGTGAACCGATAGGAACAGTACGAACTTTTTTAGCACTCAAAGAAGGAGCTGTGCGGACAGTAAGGTTTGCTGTGACAGGAAACGCTTTTGCATTGCTGACCATTGTCAAGGTGATTAAGCGAGTATAATTATCTTGATGAGAATACTTATGATTTAAATAGAAATGCAGTAGGCAATAGCGTTCGTTGGAACAATAATCTTTTTGGAGAAGATATTAATTATATGGCAAATAAATATATCGAGGACTGCCATTGTTACTTAGTTTAAATTTTGTACTATGATACTTGTACAAAAATCATAAAAATCATATGTCCGTGAAAATTGATTGGCAAATGATTGCTTAAATCGGAACAAGGATTTTGCAAAACGTGTGATTGATTTTAAGGACACCGGCTGCAACTTTTGATGATGTTTCCAATCCCCTTTGCATCGTATAAAAATGATTATGACACCTGGTTGCGACTACATTATCCCTTTTTTTGGGTTGCGACATGGAATACTATTTATTTGTTGAAATTTATGCTATAACCTGTTTATAGAGTTGTTTTCCATGGGATTTGTTTTCTTAATAAATTATAGTTCCAAGCCGAGATACTTTAAGAAAATGCCTAGAGAACCATCAGAACCAAGTCTGTTTCGTAGAATTAGATGATATAACGGGAATAATTTACATCTATATATATACATAAATGATCTTAAGTTATATATAAATTTAAAATTTAAACAAAACAAAAAAATAAAATTCACCATTTTTGAAATACAAGAGCATCTAAGACGACTGTTTCAAATTCCTTTGCTTTAATATTATTAATATTAAAGATTTTTTATTAATTAATTCATGTATTGTAAGAATATACCAAACCCGCAATACAATAAATAATCATACCTACCTACTACTTGAGAGATATGCGCGTATTACTATTAGCCATGATTCCTTCATCATCATCATTTTTTTTTAAAATTCTGGTACAACAAAAAATTGCATCGCTCGTGTTTTCTAAGAACAAAAACCATGCAGAAAAATTTAAACACGCTCAACATAAAAAAGGTTATTCTATTACTCCCGTCAATAGGGAAGTAAATTTCAGTGTTTAAAAAAATTTTTAATTGTATAATTCTGATATTTTATTATTTGGTGTCAGAATTATTAAAATTGTCCGCTGATACCACCGCGAGGCTCCTGGCCAGCAAGACTGAAAATCTTGAAAACCAGGTCTCAAACGACTCGAAGTATACATGTCAGTCAGCATCCACTTTAACCACCATGTATTTAAACACTCCTGTGGCCAAGATTTCGGTCGAGCCCTTCTCTTTGATTGACGAATACTTACCTAATCAAAGAGGCTCGGATGAAAGGCAAACAGGCCCAGAGTCCCCGTCATACCCCGTGCATCTTCCTTTCACATACTCTACGGGACACTTGGTCTCCAGGACTTTGTGATTTCAAGTTAATCTTTTTACTCAGCAGGACAACAGAATCAGTAAACTCTATTTGATACCATTCGGTATGTTTTTTTGATATTTGTTGTAATTATTGTTGAGTTGAATACCGTTGAACAAGTGTTGTTTGAGCTGAAGGAGGAGGGAGGTTGACCAGCATGCATTGTTGTGTTGGTTGAGCTGGTTGTTGTAATCGTTTGAGTTGGATATATTTATGCCCAATTAATAATAATAATTTAATGGGTCATAAAAAAAAACGAAAAAAAATGAATAATAACTGTATATACAGTATACAGTATATATACGATGAAAATAATTTATTTCTTTTTTAGGATGGAACGTAAACAAACAATATTTAATATTATTAATATTATTTACATAATTTTTTTTTATCCTTAATGATTGCTTCCCATAAATGGTTTTTAATATGATGATTCTTTTACATAAACACGGGTAGAAATTCCTTTTTGATTGGCCAATTTAATTTTCACGTATAGATTTTTATTTTCATATACAAAATTGTCACTATGCTATTAGCGACCACATGGATTAGGCGTTACTGTACATATATTAATATTAATATATCGTCATCACTACATCCTTCCCAATTGACCTATGTCACACATAAAAGTTTTTAATATAGAACAGCCTGAATATTTTACAAAGACTTTGTAGATTGTTTCTTAAAATTGGACACGTACTAGTGATAATGTAGTAGGCATGGTATACCACAATAATTATAGTAAAGACTCGGTTCCATTATAAAGAAAAATCTCTTTATAGCGAACTTATTATATATAAATAAATTGAAATTCATGGTAACTAAGTCTAAACTATCTGATAACTATATACTGTTTCCACTTCTTTCTCTTCATCAGAATTGTCAATTTCAGGATTTGGCCTCAATGCTCTAACGATTTCTTTGTCAGTTAGTTCTTTGTACTGGTACTTCATCACTAAATAAAACGTTCTGCAGCGATTGGATCTTGCAGATAAATTTGTAAATTAACCAAGGTTATTTTGACACCACTAAAAAAGAGGTCGATGTTTAAATTAATTGATTGTAAAAAGGATACTTTTCCGAGGGCCAGAGCAATATATATAGTAATAGGTAACTTGTGGGTTTGTTTAAGATTAGAAAATGAATTGGCTCATCAAGTAAATTGGGTTGATTATTACTATGTTAGGTAAAAATACTTTGAAATTTGATCATTTTTATCATATTATTCATGCTAAGGAAATTGTTTGTATTTGTGTTAAAACAATAAATTTTAATAGATGCTGGGATGAAGTTTACTTAAATCATCATGCAAAGGGTGCTGGATGTAAAGGCGAAGAGCAATTTTCAATTTTACAAACCTGCTCAAACTGAAAATACGAAGCTCAGAAGAAGAATTTGTATATGATAGATAATATGAATGATGATGACTTACTTCGAGTAGATAAAATAAACGACAATAATGATGTTGCTTCAATAAAAACGTCAATTGTGCAATATGGCAACAAATGAACTGATTGAAACTATTAACAAGATTTTACCAGGGAGCGCGCAGTGAGCTTTATGAAATTTTTAAATTCGATATATTAATTAAATATTAATTAATTGCTTTTGCTACTTTTTAATTTGGCCAAGACCTCTCTGGTTCACGTCTTTCCTGTGTATTCTCAAATCATGGATTGATAATTTTTATACAAGAAAAGCCGAAACCCAAAATCTCAAGAAGTCACTCTGTTGTAACTACACGTATACTTGACGCAAACATATTTTCATCAATGTTGACAGTTTTGTGAGGTAATATCAATTCTTGGGGTTTGTGCACGGTAAGAGCGAAGGCATTATGAAGAGGAAACTGTTGCCTTGATGCAGGGCTTTCATTGATATTAAAGTAAATGGTTTCTTTTTGCACAGTCATCTTTGTGATGTTGCGGGTTGTCAGAAAGATAACTTTCAACATTTTGAGGATCAGTCATTTTGATTATTGTCCCACTGCAAATTCCATGATCGATCAACTTGTTGTTGAGGAACATTACCTTTGCACCTTCTTGAAGAATGACATGCTTGTGGAGGTTTATATAGCGGTTAAAGTGAAAATCTCCACTTCGATTCTGATTGAGGATGTTGAGGTAATTTTTTACAAACCAGTTAGTTAAATTGACTCTTTTAAGTTCGACCTTGCATTCTATTTAGATTCAGTAAAAGTACTACCACTATGTCAAACACGAAATCAGTATCCTTTGATTAATAAAACTTCATCTAATGATGTTAATTGCATTCTTTAGTTTACGAAATAACCAAACGTCACCTTCAAAGAGGATTTATTATTTCTAGGAAACCATCTACAAACATTTTTTGCAATTACGTATATTGTGATCACACTATCTATACTAATTTGAATAATCGTAGTGTATATACTCACGTGTGGACATGGTTATCACAATCATTGTCTACAAAGGAGCCAATCTAAATGTTTGATATCTTGGACTATCATCAAGTCGAAATCAAAAAAAATGTCAACGCACTAAAAGAAAAGTATGACAAAAAGATTAAACAAAAATGAATTTATCGAAAATATCAAAAATATCAAAAATGCAGTTGATTATGATCTGAGTACATTTAATCAACAATAGATGATGCAGCAGCAACAATGGAAATTTTATTAGAACATGCAAAAAAAATTTTCTTGGGTTGTAAATTTTGTTTTTTATATTTGTTTGATTTTTTCATACATCGTTCATGTTTTGTCTTAATAGTATATCTTAAATATTGGTTGCGTTTACAATCATTTTGTCGACATTCATTATATTAAGGTTATTTTGATTACATCGAGAGGTATGGTCAAGAGAAGAGTTAGGAAGAGAGTTATTCTTCAACCAAGTTGAAAACCAACCCTTTAAATACATTTTCGAGTAGTACAATTTAATTTGTTAGACTATTTCAAAGGTTTGTCGCATAGTTGCTTCCAACTTCTTAAATTCGAACCATTTGTTAACGAAACAATTGTTGGTAAAGTGATTGCTGACAAAATGAATCAAACCAACATTTATTTATTTTTACGTTATCAAATTCACGACTTTGATTGGTCAATCAACAATTGCATGGGTTAAAATTTTGTTACCTATTCTTATTCATTCGTTCAAACTAATAATTGTTTTTTATGTGTCGATGATTAGTAAATGTTCTGGTCTTGGAGTAATTCTTATTAATATTTAATAATTGAGAGTGACACACACTGGATTTCTTAATTTTGGTAATGATTACCTCAGATCATGATCGTCGGCCGTTATAGACAACATATAAAACATAAGAGAGAATTTTCAGAGGCAGGCCGTTATACACTATAGGAATTTTAATTAAGAAAACCGTTATATAGTAAGGTTTTTATATAGTAAAGTTTTGGGTTCTGATTCACAGCGCGTTATAGAATAGAGGCCGTTATAGAAAGGGCCGTTATAGAGAGAGTGAGCTGTACTTGCAAATTTATTCAATCATTAAAAACGTATTATAGTAAATACAACAAAAAGTTTGAAGATAGTCGAACTCAACTAATTAAAGCACAAAACCAAATAAAGAAATTTACCATTTTTTCAGACATTGATCAAGCTTTATCAGATAATTTCAAAAATGCAATACTCTCACATTCACAATCAATAAATTAGTTATTCAAGCAGAGAAGCACGTGATATATATAATATATTATTACCAAATCTTAAAAATTTAAAGACTTTATCATTAATACCAACTGCTACTGATATCAAAATAGAATATATGAAAAATATTTCATTGCCGATTTATTAATATCAATGGAAATATTAATACTTTTCCAGATGATAATGAACTTTTAGGAAAGCTATTTCAATCAATTGCACATTATTGTAAAAATTTAGTAGACTTAACAATAGTTTATGGTAACCAAATAGGTAAGCAAAATTGATTGAAATTTTCAATAATTGTATTAAATTAAATTAGAAAGAATAGATTTAGTAAATATCGAAGAACAAATCATCGATGTTTGTTGATTTGTTCTTGATAAAATACCAGATAATATAGATAAGTTCATTGTAAATAATGAACAAATTTTCTAAAATTTTTTTGTTTTTTAATAATAAAATAAAATGATTTCGAATTCAACCAATTAATATTAATATTAATATTAAAGTTTCCAAAATTCGAAATAAAATAAATTTGAAATTTGAAATGCTAAATTAAAAAAAATATATTGGTTTTAAATTATGTCAAGAAGACCTCCGGACATCATTTGCGCACATTTTAATAAAGATATCTTGGCAAGTATAAATCTACCTGGAAAAAAAGGAAGTCCATAGTTGATGCAAGAACATTTAGCGGATGGATGTCCAAAATCCACCTATTGAAATAAATATCAAAATGATGATTTTTTGGATGAAACAGGTTCTTTGACAACTTCTAATTCTTCAAATGTTCTTGGAACAAGGAGTTTGTCTAATAATAATCAAAATCAAAAGGATTGAATGAGTTTTATTCGAATTAGGATTTCAAATTAGGTTAATTCCGATTCGATTTCAATTTCGGGTTTTGAAAGCTTAATATTAAGTAGTTTTTTCGAAAGCTTCAAATTTTATTAAAATGATTCTCGCCATCATGTATGTTCCAGACTTCTTTGAACCTGGTGAAGATTTCTCTTATTTATTAGGTCAAAAGCCTTGCTCAGTCTTGTGAGAGAATCCAACTTTCTTTTTTTAAATTTTCAGGGATTGCATTTATAATTTAGATTGGTTCTTGGTATGATTTTCTTGTAAGCCAGCAAAATTATTTCCTTTTAGGATGGAGCAAGTTAACATGGTAGATGAAAGTTTGGTTTGTGATGATTTTGTAGTAATAGGTCAAGTGTATGTTGATAATTCCATTCTTTGGGTTTTGGTAAGGGACGAACATTGACCTGTTTCCAAGCTGATGGAATGTGAGACGTGGATAAAACCAGAATTTCTATGGTATCTGGATTAGGTGTTTGAACACTTCATTAGAGATTGGTGATTGTCCAGCACCTTTTTGTAAAGGGGGATCTGGAATAGATCGACCGTCATTCATCAATTAAAAGGCATTGAATTTTTTAAATCATGCTTTGTTTCAAAGGTTGACTCATTTTGTCATATATAATACACAAACTCTACCTTAAATAATTGAAAATACATGATCCATAAATTACTACAATTTTCTTATGTGTTCCGTTCATCCCCTGCAACAAGGTTTGACTGTAAATTATATCCTTTATCAATTAAATTTAAAAATATACACAACTTTAGCTTAGCAGATAGTTTGGGCAATTAGAAAATTTTTTTCCAAAAATCCATTATTATTGATATCAAGAAATTCATTATATTTAGAATAATTTTTATTATTATTATTATAGCTTTAGTTTATTCTTAAACCTCAATCCATTAAATCAAGGTAATTATCAAATTAAAAATTGAATTCTGTTTTTTTTTTGAATTCAAATCAAATCAAATCAAATCAATCAAATATAAAACAAAACAAAACACTCTAAAATTCAAATAAATAAATATATTGATACTCCCAATTAATATAATACTTGATGATTTAATAGAATTTGTGAATAATTTTAAATTATATTATTCAAAAACCTTATGTCTGCTCATTTTAAATCAACTGTTATAATATCTTTCAATGAACTATCATACTTTTAAATATAATTATAATAGAGTTAATAACATTAAAGCAAATATATGATAATTATGACGATAATAATCATAATTTACAAATTACAATACTTCAAAAGCTCCAACAGGCAGTAAATCAATTTAGTTGTATCTCATTTATACTCTCCATTCTTAGCCCATAATGTAAATGTAGCTTTATTACATCTATTGAAACAAGATTCGCAACTAAACGGGACGTTTTGTCATTTTAAATTTCTATAATTAAAAAGCTGTTCCAGGATTCTGTCTGTAATTAAAATTGTGTGAAAATTTCCTGGAGGCTTGAATATCATACCAAAAAAGGAAATGCTACACATAATAGTGTAACGAACGTTCTCACATTGATAAAACACGTCAAAGTGCATAATAATAATAAAAATGTGTCACGTAATAAGGAAGAATCATATCAATAATTTATTTTTTAAAAAAAAGAAACTTAATTCAATAATAGACTTATTATTACTAACATGGCAACTCAAATTTCTAATAATAATAGCATCAGTAGTAATATGAACAATTTTGAACGCGTATTACCTACTATGCCAGTAATTGTTAAATCGCCTAAAATTTCAGCAACAGCGGAAACATCGTCAACCTCTTCACCTCCGGCTTCTTCAACTTCATTTCCCACTACTGATTCTACTGATATTATAACATCTACAACAAGGACAACTACTAGTACTGCAATTTCACCAACTATTAAAAGTATTAGCAATAATAATAATAAAAGAAAGAATTTAATCAATCCACGAGAAAAAGGCAATGAAGATGATGGTGGCAAAACTATCAAAAAAATAAAGAGAGTTAAAGATCCCAATGCGCCAAAAAGACCAGCTAATGCATATATACAATTTGTCAAGGCAAAAAGGTAATAAGCAAAACATCATATATACGTATATGTGTGTGTTTATGATTTGTATATAAGTATGTATTAATGTCTATTTATTGAAAAATCAGGGAAGAAATTAGTAAGATATATCCCGAAAAGAAAACCAAAGAATTATGTAAAATTCTTGGACAAATATGGCAGAAGATGACCTTAGAAGAAAAAAAGGTAATATTAATAATAATAACAATGGAATATTAATATCTATTTGATTTGACAAAACATTATTTATTTTATATTTACTTTACTTAGCCATATCTTGAATTGAGAGACATAGCCATAAGCAAATATAAAGAAGAAATAAATACCTATAATTTAGTAAATATTTATTTATATTCCTTCACAATTATATATATTATTCGTTAAATATCATTATTGTAATTATTATTATTAGACTGTAGAAAACAAAAAGAAACAAGAAGATACAATTAAACTGCCAACCAATGAATACGAATTACAAGATGACAATAGTAAATCAATAAAACGCCTTATTAAGAATGCTCAACATGCACAAACAACTGATGAGCTTCTTCTTGCTCAGTCGCAATTCAACACATTTATAAATAATAATAATTATAATTATAATTATAATTATAATAATAATGATAATGATAAACTATATATGTAAATTAGGTCATTTTAACTGGATTATCGTCTATAGTTCTTACTGTATATCTTGGAATGAAAACAACAAAAGCTCGTAAAGTATATGGTGTAGAATATCCATATAGTACGTGTATATAATAAATAATGTTTTGATAAAAATCCAATTTAACAATCAACTAATTGTGATTTTTTTTTAGTGTATGCTTCAAAAGAAGAAGTTGAGAAGGATAAAAAAAAATTTATTTTCAATTGTATTCAACGAGCACATCAAGTAAATAAAAAAAAAATTTTAATTAATCAATCAATAATAATAAATCAAATTCTTTGTTAATAATAGAAATTTTTTTTGTTGTTCAGAATACTTTGGAACAATATCCTCAATTCCTTTTTACGTAAATATATGTTAATATATATTGTTTAAAAAACGATTTATTATTATTTATATATATATTATTGTTATTTAGGCTTACTATTGGTGGATTAAAACATCCAATTATATCTGCTGTTGCAGGAGGTGTTTGGATAATTGGTATGAATGATAATAATATATATATTATAATATTATCTATTATTTTAATTATTTTTTTTTTTTCAAAAAAATTAAAAGGCCGTATTGCTTATGCTGTCGGATATTCCACTGGAGAACCTGATAAAAGACACAGAGGAGGATTTGGCTATTTTGGTTCACTCGCTTTAGTTGGAACAACCATTTCTAGTGCATACTCTTTATTAACTTATTATTAAAAAGCATAAATAGCAAATAAATCATAATAATGATGATAATGGTGATAACGAATATTACAAAAATATTAACAGCTATTTGATATAATTAATAGTAATTATAATAAAGGAATTCTAACTCCATTCTAGCTTAACTATATTAATAATTTTCTTCGTTGAAATCTTTATTATTGATAATAACTGGACTTTGTCCATTACTTAATACTCTATAATTATTATTATTATCAGTATTATTATTAACACTAACATTAGCATTGCTATCATTACCATCAATAGTATTATTATTGTTGAATATTGTAGACTGGTCATTGAAGACACCAAAATCCTGCTGATTAAAATAAAAATTTAAATATGCATTATCATCAAAAAATTTTATTATACTTGTTGGTGAAAACATTACTGAAGCATCATCGTTATTATTTCCATTGTTAATTTGATATTGATATTGATGATTAATAGTGAATCCATCACTTTGCTTATTATAAAAATCTGGATTATTATCTATCAATGATTCTAATGTGAATTCTGAACCATTGTCAATGTTCGTTTGAGAGTTGTTGTAATTAATACAGTTATAATTATTAGGATTATCATTATTGACATAGTTATTTAGATATAGATATAGATTTTGCAAATCTGATTTAGTGTCATTGATGAGATTATTATTATCTATTATATTGTTGTCGTCGTTGATGTTATTATTATTATTAACATTATTAACATTATTATTAGTATTGATGTTGTAATTAATGAAATCAAATCCGTCGTTTGTGTAAATGCCTGAAATTAACGAGTTAATACCATCATCAATATAATCAATACCATTACTAGTATTATTATTATTATTATTATTATTATTATTATTATTATTATTATTATTATTATAATTATTATAATTATTATAATTATTATTATTATTATTATTATTATAGCTTTAGTTTATTCTTAAACCTCAATCCATTAAATCAAG
>CAUDNR010004311.1:4317-16848 GCA_958430865.1 Entrophospora sp. SA101 | reverse complement strand
TAAAGACAGACAATGTGATAAATATGTACAAGGATTGATTATCACATAAACAAGTTATCCAATCATTTTGATCATGTGAAAAAAATTTTTTTTATTTCAAAAATTTTCAAAATGAATTTACATTATGCGTGCCATTTTTTTTGAAACACACTGTATAATATAGAGTTTATATAATATATACCTTGATTACCACATACTATACAAGGACCAAAATTTTTTTGGCTTACACCTTTATTCATTTTATTACAATATTAATGATAAATGATAGTTAGAAATGTTATTTATTTACTATTGTTTGAATTATCTATATATTAGTTTTATTTTTTATGTTACGCGCACATCAAGTTAAAATGTAGATCATCACAAATTTGGATGTTATGACAAATTTAGAGCAACTTTGTTATTAATAAAAATAAAAATCCAATTCCGCTCAGGAAAGAACAATAATAACAGAACATTTGTGCAAATTTTAAGGTGATTTTATATAGTCTGTGCTGCACCACTTTTCTAAGTGGTACTTTTTCGATTTTACAATACTCTTCACATATAAATTGTTGATCTTTTTTTGAACTGTCTATTAAATGTGTGTAACGCCGATCTATCCATAAAAGGATTTTTATCTATGCTATTTTGTGCTATGTAGATCCTTTATGCTTAAAGAAATTTAATTGACGATCCGTCTATGAAATTTTTAAAAAAAAAAATTCACAGTAAATTTTTTACATAAAAACTTTTTATTTTTTTTTTATATTGCAAACATATTTACATGAAATTAACTTATAATATCCTCTAATAGATCATTGCCAAAATAATCAGACATAACTGAATAAATACCACACAAACATCAGGAAATTTTCCCCACCATAATATTACATCCATAAATTTTAATATGTAAAGTTGTAATATTTACATAAAAAATTATGTGATATTTACACTTGATGTAATAATTGCATAATTTTTGTATGCTTATTTGCATAATATTATGGGGCCTGCTGTAAACTTATGTGAATAGTGTAATAATTACATAAATCTGCATCAGAAAAAATTTCCTGATGAAATAATTTTGAAACACTTTAGACAATATGGGGCATACTGCAACAAAACCAGACAAAGTGAACATTGGTATTACCAATGATTTCAGGGATCAAAATTCAGTTATCATCAATATGTCACATTTGTTATCTTTGATTTTTCTTAAACAATATATAGAATTACTCCTATATAAAAATGAAACTCATTTACATCAGGTCTACTATGGAACCAAGGAATTACAGCACCATTAAAAGTATTTTAAAAAAGGAACAAGGTGAAAAAAATGCCCCTTATATTTTCAAAATAAATGATATTCAGACACTTGAAGCTTATCTAAGGAATGAAAAGATTACCTATGAAATTTACCAAGCAGAAAGAAAAACAATAGATGTTAGAAAAGAAAGCAGAATGAAAGTCTGCTATTACCCAACAAAAAACAGAAATTTTTAGAAAGAAAATGATCTTATTTAGAGTTGCCTTTCCCCTTTTCTAAACTAGTGTAGAAACCCTAAACTACTTTCAAAACTAACCCAAAACCCTTAAACTGTGTAACCATGATTATCAAAATCATTCATTTTCTCTATTTCTCTTCAAGTGACCAAAGTTTTTATCAAAGTTCATTTTATTTTGATATTATTGTCCTGACAATTAATTAGTTATTAAATCATTGGTTTAGTTTAAAAATATATTATAATTTTCTTATTTGTTCTAATATAATTTTTTCTCTTTCTTAAAAATATATAAATTTTTTTAATCACAATAATGTCAAACAATACTGATGTTGATATAAAGAGTTCATCAAATTCAAAAAAACTTGGTGGGTAACCAAAAAATGCAGTTTAGCAACATTTTGAATGTTATCCTTCAAAATATCCAGGACATTTTGGAGCCAAATGCAAAGCATGTAATTGTGAATGGGGTAATGGAGTTGTTAATAAACCGCAAGTCCATTTGGCGTGTGAATGTGAATACATTAAGAAGAGATCAATAAAAGATATATGTATATTGTTGCAGAAAGAGATGGTGTAAGTGAATCTTTAGAAAATACAGCATATAAAGCAAATACACAATCACTTGCTAATTTTTGGGATAAAGATGAGATATTATCAAAAGAACACGCAGGAATTATAGATCATTCAATTTTAAAGGCTTTTGTGGTTTGTGGTATCCCCTTTAGAATAATTGAAACCCCTTTTTTCATCAACATGTTAAAAAATCTCTGATCAAATTATAAACCTCCTTCACAAGATTGTCTTAGTATTAAATTATTATCAGATGAAGCTGTTCATGTGGATATAAAAATTAATAATATTTTAGAAAAGGCTAACAACTTGACATTGGGTATGAATGGTTTTTATTTTATTAAAATTATTTGTTTGGTTGGAATTTTTAGGAGTTTCGAAACAGTTTAGGAGTTTCGAACAGTTTAGGAATTTGTGCTCATTTTCTAAACCAGTTTAGAATGGATTTAATTTCGAATAGTTCTAAACTCATGAGTTTTGGAAGGCAACTCTAATTACAATAAAACTATTTCGAAATTCTGAACCTATTTTTAAAACTCCATAACTATTTTAAAACTCTGAAATCATTTTCAAAACTCCAAAACTTTAAAAAAATCAAAATGATGCCATAGGTGCTTTATGTGAGAAAAGGTGTAATTAGATCTTTTTCAAAAACAAACAAAAATGAAACCGAAAATAAATATTTTTCAAAAATTTATTATGTGATGGTGGAGGATGTTTTTGCAGATCATTCTATATTTCCCCTTTAATATCAATTAAAGAAATTTTTACTTTGAGGGACATAGATAGAGGTTAATCTTTCCACAGCAAGTTCGCTGATTATTCATGCTTCTTTTGAATGATTAAAGCGTATTGAACAATTTCTAAAACCTCTTGATAATGGAAATTATTATACCATAACTATAAAAATAAACACACGCTCATGTGAAGAGTAAACTTTCTCAACGATTTAGTAGCATGCAATTCAAAATTGATTTACTTTTTTTTTTAATATTCAAGAATTAATACAAATTAAGAAATTATTTTTTAGGAAAAGATTTCCTTGAAACCTTTTTTTAAGTTTGATGATGTATATATATAATCTTAATGATTAAGATGCTGCTGATATCGGTGTTGATGTTGATGCTGATATTGGTACTGACAACGATCCAATGATTTCTTTTGGAGGACGAAAATAACTAAATTATTATTGTTGTTGTCGATATACAAAATCTTCAATTTCTAAATCTAAAATTCAAAGATGGTGTAATAATAGTAGTAATAGTTACTCTTTGGTTTAATGTTCCATCAGAGCAAATGATATTTTTTGTGATTTTGAAATCGGTCTTATACTAAATTTTTATATCATTTGTTTAACCCACTCTTGTTTACTTTTTAATATTATTTCATCACTATTATCAGTTGTTGCTGTTATTGCTGACGAAGAAGACGATGTAGAGAGCATTGATGATAATAGGGACATATGGTGTAATTTATTTTTTGGAACAAAAATATTGTTGATCTGTCGCTCAGGTAAAGATTTTAATTTACGAACTACTTGAAATATGCATTTGTTAATGTTTTAATTAATAATATATTTCAATAAAAAATTCTAGGGTTCTTTCTTTTTGATATGGTATTTCGCTTGATTATAAAACTTTTATCAACAAACGATTTTTCATGTATAAAAATCGCCAGTTGATTTTTTGGTTGTACTCATCATGTTGCATTTAGGTATATCACATTTCTTAACATTAGTAGGCAAATCCTGACATGTAAGTTTACTAACTTGTCACATGGTTCATTTAACAAAAAGACAGGAAGAATTGATTGACTATGTTGTTAAATAATATTTTGTTTGACCTCTGTGTTCCTTTGAGTTGATACTTTTGAGGTGTTTAGAAACACTTACAATCAAATTTTTCAGAAATCGAGAAATTTTGGGATAAATATATTTAGTACTTATTTGCTCAACAAAATCTTCAGTATATCAACATCAAAGATTGAGTCTGTTATTTATAATTCATTGCTAACTGAATTATGTCTTTGACCCGAGGCATGGTATTTCTAAAAGCTTTGGCAGAATTTATGTTCCTTTACTTTGTTATGTATTTTTGGTTTTCCTTTATTTCAAGGTATTGAATTTAAACATTTTGTAAAATCAACCAAAAATTAGTATTACATAGTATGTAGTATTGGTTTATTATTATCTATAAAAAGGTACAATTGTTCAGCTTCAAAATACTAAAACAAAAAATTTTACAACATTTTAACTGATAAGTTTTATTGTTCGTGACTCAAGCTTCAAACTTATTGGCTAGAGCATTAGCATTTTGAAAATTCCCGAATTTTGTTATTATTATTACATAAAAAGAAAATCATTACCAAATTTGGTCATGTGATTAAAAATGTTGTAACACGAAAATTTATTATGTAACAATTTAGAACTTTTTTTTTTGACTCCCTTTTAAAAAGTTGGGATTGAATGATAGTGGTTTTTTAAAATAATATTTCTAAATTTTTTAAATTTTTAGAGTATAAATGATCCGTACTGTAGTTATCACGGCATAAAATTTCAAATTTCGACTCCTTTCATTGGCCAGTGGTATTGCAGATCATCAAAAGGCGTTACCATTGGTCAAAATTTTAATCACCTGATACACAGTTTGGTATTAGTATTTAGTATTAGCGGATAATTTATTTATTATTAGCCTGTTCTAGACCTCAATCCGTTAAATCAATACCAAGACTATTCAAGTGTAACATCGGTTTTTTGCAGTATGTGACACATCAAATTTTCCTTTTTGGAAACTGATAGTAATGTTGATTATAGATGAGCTGCATCATAATATAATAATAGTAGTAAAAAAATTTATCACGGCAAAAACAAATTTGATCACGTATTTTTGATATTTATACCCATGAATAAATGGTAAATTTTTTGATTATCAATCTTAACATCTCTTTGTATTCCTTGTATTCGATAACTTACTAACTAGTTTTCTTTGTTCTTCAGCCAATTTTGTTCTGGTTTTTCTCATATATGGAATTTATATATGGAGATGAATTGGATAGAGAAATTTATATAATTAGTTTTTATAAGTTTACAAAATAAGAGAGAGAGACAAAGAAATCAATATTAAATATTAATTTATTATTTTATATGTATATCAAAAAAAAAAATTTTTTTCTACTTTTTTTCATGTTTTTTTTCAAGTTTTTTTATCAAGGTTTTCTTAAAAAAAAAATTAAGAATAAAATAAAATTATATTAAATGCTAAAAATTACATTAATGCTAAATAATAAAAAAATTTTTTACAATTGATTAAAATATATACTAGAAGAATGAATGCATGGAAAAAAAAATTTTTTAAAGGTAACTGTGTTTGTTAATATTAAAAAAAAATTTTGATTTTTTTACATTGAAAGAATACAACAATGAAAATGTAAAAGAAAAAAGAAAAAATGAAAAATGCATAATAAAATAAAATGTTGTTTTTTTTTGAATGAAAAATTAGCAAATTTTTGAGATAATATGTAGTAGATATGTAGTGAGAAGTAATTGACAACATGAATTCGATATTTTGTTTTTTTTACATTACAATACAAATTTTGATAATTTAAATATATATGATAATGAAGAAAAACTTAGCATAGAAAAACACCTAATCACTTTATTTAAATAACCTAATGCTAACTAACTAAAGGGGAGAAGAAAATATGCCGTACTTTGTAAAATAACAATAAAGAACAAATATTATATATAGATATATACTTAATACCTAAATATAGAAAAGGGTAATTGTGAGTGACAATTTTTTTTTGGTTAAAGAACACCAATGAGAAGAATTTTAAAAAAACTTTTACAGATTTTTACCAAAAAGGTAAAAAAACCCCAATTGTGTTTAGCCCCAGCTTCACTTTTTTTCAGCACGACATATAAATATAAAAATCAGAATTAAAATAAAAAGAAATCGTGCACAATTGAAAAAAGGACTTGTGCAAAATATGTTATAATATTAATGGTCTTTTGGTGTTTTTTTTTTGATCTGATTTGACCTCTCCCCTTTCAAGGTCTCCAAGTGTAAAGTTCGTATTATATCGAAAGTAATAATAAAAAAAACCGTAGGAATTTATGCATGTGAGAATGAGAAATAAAATATTGCTTATGAATTTATACAATTGTGGTGTGATATCTGTTGATTGATAATTTTCCGCAAAAAAAAAGAAATTTAAATTAACATTATGATGAATTAAGAGAGTATATGATTTTAATAAATTGGAAAAAATCAAGAAAAATAATTTTACCTTAATTTGGCATAATTGTTAATGGTGTTTTGATTTTTAATGATAAATTGTGTATGCAAAAAAAAAAAAAATAAAAAGATTGAATATGAATGAAAAAATTTAAAATAAAAATAGTGATTTCCGAAATTTTTTGTTTGTGTTTGTGTTTGCGAAAAGTAAAACGAAAAATTTAAAATTT
This sequence comes from Entrophospora sp. SA101, assembly GCA_958430865.1. Lineage (NCBI taxonomy): Eukaryota > Fungi > Glomeromycota > Glomeromycetes > Entrophosporales > Entrophosporaceae > Entrophospora > Entrophospora sp. SA101. Next base: position 10,329 of record CAUDNR010004311.1, on the reverse strand, counting down.
AAAAAAACGATAAAAAAATAAAGTCGAAAAATAAAAAAATATTTTAAAACTGATTGACATTCGACATCAATCTATACAAAAATAGAAAAATATTATTAATAAGATATTTTTGTTATATATTTACATCTAATAAAAAATATTATTTGTACTTACCAATTTTAAAGATTTCAAAAAGTGATGTAGTTATTCATTACATTTAAAAAAAATTAAATAGTAAAAAGGAAAGAATGGGGAATTTTATCTTGATTAACAATCGAATTTCACGAATTGATTACGGGAAAACTGATCAGCAGCGGGAGGGATGTATGTAGTGAAATGATCATAGCCATCGTAAAGTTGATAATCTGTTGCTGCTGCTAATTCAAGATAGTTTATGTAGTCTCCCGTTCCGTTTTGTGAAATATCATATGCATTAAGATTAATCATGCCACCAGATTGATCATTAACGATTGAAGTATTTGTTGAAGATACTGGACTATCAATATCATAATTTGATGTATTATCATAATAATTTAAATTTCTGTTATTGTTAAACTCGTTAGAATTTTCTAAATATGCCATTCGTTGAGGTGAATTTATTAAAGAACCATGATGATGATGATTACCATTATTACTATTATGATTATAATTATTATGGTTGTTGCTATTATTATTATTACTATTATCATCAGTGAACACTAATTGTTGATGGTGGTGATGATGATGAGGGTTCTGTAGAATATTAGTATTAGTGTTGTTGTTGTTGTTGTTGTTGTTGTTGTTAGAATTCATCATAGTGGCAGATTGGGAATAGATTTCTGGCGAATTTTCACCATCTAACGAGGAGATTGTTGAAGAGATGCGTCTAGCTGTTGTTGCTGGCGGATAGAATGATGAAGCATCTAACATTGATAAATTTTGAGCAGAAAAATTTTGAGGAGGGAGATGAAGATGAAGATCTCCTTGAGGCGAGTCTTCACGTGGTTGAACTCTGCGTTTTCTTTCTTGCGGTCTTCTTGGACGGTACCTGTATTCTGGATATTTTTTCATATGTTCTTGTTTGGCAGCGTCGGCCATTCTTTGAAATTTTTGACGAACTTCTGGTGGTTCCTCGTGCCACATTCTACCAATTTCTTTTGAAACATCATTATTGCTGATTCCTTGATTTTTTGCAACAATACCAGGTTGTTTTGCTCTACGATAAAGTATGAATGCGTTTGGTGGTCTTGGTGGTTTTTTAACTTTATTTTTAGTGTTGGATGAAGTACTTTTTGGTGCTGGACCAGCTACACCAACTGGAAGAGCAAATGATGGTAGACGTACGTCAGTATCAGGTAACATTCTAGGAACATTTGGAGCTGCTGATACTGGTTTAGCATTTTCTAATAGATTTGTGACTGCTTGAGCTTTTGAATCGTTAGGAACTAGAACTGGCTCAAAGCCTTCAGGAATGAAATATAAAGTTCCTTTGTTTTGTTCATACAAGTCTTGAACTCTATCATATGAAACATATTCAAAATTTGGTACTGAAGAGCCACGACTATTATTATTATTTACAGTCATAATAATTTTTTGTTGCTTGTTTTCACTATACAATTGTTGCATTTTTTTTTCTAATTAATCTTTGTATATATGTGTGTGTATATATACGTGTATATAAATAGATAATATATATAAAAATAAATATTTATAATATAAAAAAAATATTTAATTAAAAACAAGCGAGAATTTTTTTTTAAAAAAACAAAAAAAAAATAAAAATAAAATTAAAAAAAAAAAAATTAAACGAGTCTAATCAATATATTATTATATATATTTTATAATATTTTATATATATATATATAATAAATATATAAATATATATTTATATTAAATATATATATATATAATATCAAAGAATTTGTTTATTTATTTTTTGTTAGGTCTAAAAAAAGCAACTTACAAAGAGACAAGAAAAAAAAAGAGAAAAGAAATTTTTTAAAAGCTAAAATCTTCGCTTATATTTATATTTAATTTAATTTAATTTATTTGTTTTTTTTTTTACTATATTTTTGTGTTCATTAGTTATGTTTGCGAAACGTATCACAAAAATAAGCTTTCCTGAATTTTGGATAATGAATGATGATAGTAATAACATCAAAGAAGTTAATAGTGGTGGTGAATGTAGCTAGTAGAGTGGTAGGTTATTATTATGGAATTAATATATGTGCGTGCGTGTGTGTATCAATCAATCAATCAATTCATTAAACTGTGTATAAAAAAAGTGTATGGAGAAATAAAAGCGAACTTTGATATACGATTTACGTTATTAATTATAATCATTCATTACTAAAATTAATTAATTAGTGATTTTCCAAAATCTTTGAAAAATTGAACTTTATTTTAAAGTTTTGAAAGATATATAAATGAATATACGTACATATTAAACATATTAATTAAATTATATATAATGAATATAAACACATATAAAATACTTGCACAATAAATACATAAATATAAAAAATAAAGTTCAAACAAAGGAATGAGAGATAAAAATTCTCAACTTTATTTTTTTAATGTCACGTTGATTAAAAAACGATGCGTAATCTCAAATTCAAAAAAAAAAGGCAGTATATTTCATCATAATCAATATAATAACATCATTATTAACGAACGTCGTATGAATGAATTGAAATTAGTCAGCGAGTGGATGGATGTGGTGGAGTTGAATTGGTCAGAGAACGACAGGAGAGAGAACAAATTTTATTATTATTTAGTAATGATAATAAAATAAAAAAAGAAACCAAATAAATAAATATCTACCTTCGGCTTAATTTATTTATATGTTTTCATTTATTAATTAATTTACAAAATAATAATAAATAAAACAAGGAGGATTGCTCAGATCTTCACATCATATACACAAAATCATAACCTTATTATACGAAAATGGAATTAAATTATTTTTAGATGTTAACCCTCCCTATTTTTGTTTATTTGACATCAGAAAAATCTCTGTGATAATTAATTTTTCTCGAATTATTTTATTTTTTTTAAAGAACAAGAAATTTCACGATAAGAAATCTAATTGAGATTTTACTTGTATGTAAATATCTTAGAAATATTATTATTATTATTGAAAATAGTAGTGATATTAACATCATTGAATAATAATAATAGCACAATGGGGACTGAATAAGGAAATAGACATTCGTGAGCAAGATTGGATCGATATTTGATAGAAGTGTCGATTTTGGCTAAACGTCGCAGATGTAACAGGTCTGCAAAGATCTTATATCGGGATATGAATGATTCCATATAGATATAATTAGCAGCGAAGGTGCTTATTATAACATTTTCTTGAGGAGCAAATAATAATTGTGTTACAAGTTTTTGAAAAGTCACATGTGATAAATATGACGTTTATTCTCGACCCCATATTTGACCAGAAATTTACATTTTAATTCCAAATAAACCTTTATAAATGATTGATTGATTAATATAATTTCGTTTATAGAAAAATCCAGTTGATTAAGTGATTTTATAACAAAGAAATAAAAAAAATTTTTTATGGTTTCATTGCCAGGAATTTTCTTTTTTTTCTTTATAGAGAGATCAAAATCTTTTATTTTAAGAAAATCTTGTGAAAATATCATGATTTATATATTCATTTGAAATTATAATTAGCTAGAGGATCTATTTTTAATTCACCTAAAACATGGTTAAGGTGGGGGCAGAAATTTTGACTACATAGCCCCAGATTTCTTTTGTTATATAGTAAAATCAAATGTCGATCATTTTATTAAATTCAAATCAGTTTTAGTAATTGACGAAATTGATATTATGAAAGTTTGTGGCTTTTTAAAAATACAAAAAATAAAAAATAATAAATATGGAATAGATATGGAATGCAAAAAAAGTACAGAAATTTGTTTTTGTTACATGAACTGTTTATGTACTTTTTATACATTTTTCCCACACTTTTTTGCATTCCATATCAATTCTGTATCTATTCTAAGGTTTCTGGTCCAAACTGTTTTCTCAAAGCCCAAACTAGTTTGGGCAATTTGGGCTCCTCAACATTTTCTATAAGCATGAACATTAAAAAACTATATGAATCAACTTGGTTTAACTTAAACAACTTTAAAATACTTTCGCCCAATTTCGGCTAATAACAAAAAGTAGTTTGGGCTTAAGGTTGTGGGCGAAACCTCTTAATGACTGTCGAAACTCTGTCGAAACTCTAATGAACAATTAATGTGTAACCTGTCGAAACTCTGATGATTGGCGAAAACCCCAAATGCGAAACTCTGCCGAAACTCTAATAAACAATTAATGTGTAACCTGTCGAAACTCTGTCGATTGATTTCTGGAGGAGTTTCTCCCGCAACCTTATTTACAGTAGTAGTAGTACATATTGTTCTACATTAAGATAAAATGAAAAATACACTGACATTAAAAGAAAAAAGAGAAATATGTGTTCTAAAACAATTGAAACCTACTCCAACGAATAGAGACCTTGCTACTCAATTTAAAATTCATGAAAATACTGTTTGTGACATATTGAAACAAAAGTCGGAATATCTTAGTATTAATCCAGAAGATCCCAATTCACATAATAAACGTTTATGTAAGGGAAAATATCCAGACCTACTTTAACTGAAGCATTAAAAAGTGCTGAAGTACTTCTTAATTTCATAACTTACCCGCCAGAAAAATTTGAAACTTCAACAAAGCAAATTTCTACTATTCGTTCTGTTAGAAGTAGCATTTTATTTTATAAAAGTTCATTAGCACATCAATGTAGCATAAACGAATATGTAAATTTTGATGTATAACTCTTTAAACCGAATTTTTTTTAAAAAATATATTAACTTCGTTTTATCGAAGACTACTCAATAAAATGAATATTCGATAAAACGATGTTTTGAGCCCAAAACAAGCACACTGGTTTAACGAGTTCCGACTGTATATACAATTCAATTAATTAGTAATTCTAATATTTCAAAATTGCACTAATATTGAGATATTTACTAATAATTTTTACAGTTTCACATGTATTTTGAGTTTGTAACTATTCTCAAAAATACTTTTTTCAACTCATTTCCCATGATTATCTTATCTAAATCTCCATACATATTGTTATAGAAAAAAATTTTCATTCCTCAATTTTTTTCAATATTTTTTTTAATATTGCATTTTTGTCTTGCTACAAAATATAAATAATGGACCAATTAATAAATAATATGTCAACCAGTAACTATTTATTTATATAAGTCAGGTTCATCTCTGCTATGCATATGTATAATTAAATAATTCAAACCCAATGTAGTGAATTACCTAAACACAACACATGTGTTTACAAATATTAAAAAACATACCTTGGTTCCAAATCCAATTACTCTATCACAGGGTTGGCAGATTAACTGGTCCATTGAGAGTTTATGGACTTTGGACTGGTCCATTGCATTAATAAATTATTAAATATGGCTATAATGGAACAAATGGATCACCAATAGACCACCAATGGACCATACATTTGCCAACCCTGCTCTATCATAAGCACTTATTATAACTCCATCAAGATTTGTTTCTTTATAATTAATTTTTAATAGTACAATATATGAAGTGGAGTAATTCTGAATCTTTTTTCTTCTCCTTGAAATGAAGATAATACTTCTGTGCTTCTTCTTCTAAAATATTGTCCTTGTTCAATATTTCTTCATACTCTTCACTCTCTGATCCTTCAAGAATCTTAAAGTTATATGCAAAAAATTATTAGTTGAACCATTAAGTTGAGCAAAACAGATTCTTCATTTTGACATGCACAAATAATATATACCTTGTGTAAATTTCTGTAGGATGTAGAAGGTATCAGAGTAGGTGTTAAATCATCATCATGTTTCATAAACATAAATGTTAATGTATGAACTAATGTTATAATATGTTGACACTAGTGTTGGTTTCCAAAATTAGAGAGTTTCGCAACCATGCGAAAGTCAAAAGGTTTGTTTTAGTTGTTGGATTGCTTGGGCTTGCCAACTTATCTCCTCT
>CAUDNR010004310.1:12952-56083 GCA_958430865.1 Entrophospora sp. SA101 | reverse complement strand
AAAAACTTTTATTTGTGACAAAAACTTTGAATTGTAAATTGCGTGCTGATCGGCACGCAATTTCGTTTAAGGGATAAAGAAAGAGAAGGGTTAGTCATATGACCAAGCAAAAATAATATCTTAATTTTCATCCCTTCTATTCTTTATTCATCATTAATAATCAGAAAAATTTAATTAAAGCCAACAGATTATTATTATCTATCATGTGTTTAAATAAGTGATCCTTAACTAATAATTACAGGTTCGCCAGTCCAACGAATCATTAGAAAGGGTTATAACTAATCACAAATTATCAACCCATGGAATAAAATATTTCTCAGTAACATTGTCGCCAATTGATGAGTGGACTATCCCATCCTATGGTCTCAGGATGAACCTTCAGAAATATGTAAAAATACCCCCATGGAGATCATTGATAATAATATATATGAAAATTAAAACTGAGGAATCGTTTGTTATTCATCTTATAAGTATGAGGGCGGATCCAATAAACACCTATAGGTGTATGGAACCTCCACATTATAGATTAAACTGGAGCTATCCGCACAGACCCATGGCATAGAAGAGGAATAATAAATTCATCCATAATGAATTCATTGCAACACTTGCCTTTCAGTATATAGCAGTAATTATGTTGTGAAGATAGAGTTTATGTAATTATGAGATAATAATTAAAATTATAATTCCTATATATATATAACCAGATTGAACACGTTGAAAACAATATATAAAAGGATGTGGCTAAAATTAGATAGAAAAAACTGGTTTATTAATGATACATAATTTACATGGGGTTTATATATATCCAAATCAGGTAAAGCAATTTTTATGTCATATGAAAGCAAAACCCCTAATTTGGTAACAAACATCTTGACTTTGCCTGTTTTCTTTGTGCGTATGCATTAAATTATTAATAGATTGCCATAAGAGCAAAAAAGCTCGAGTTTTTAATTGTAAACATTGATTGATGTTCCAGTGAAGCACTAATTAATTGTACTATAATAATAAGTGACAAATAAATAATAAATATTGATATAATACTGTCATATATATATATATACCTGGCTGGTAATAAAATTCTTATGTACTATATACCATTATCCTTGTCATAAATAAAAATAGTAAAAAATACAAATACAGTCAGAACTCATTAAAGTCAATGTTACAAAAAAAAATCTTTTTCCTCTTAGAGATATATATGAAGTACATATATATATATGGGATTTAACTAAAATGGAATTGAAACTCTTTTACAAAACCAGTTTCGAAACAAGTAATTCCTCTTTATCTGTCCAATTCAGTCTCTGTGTTTGTTATCATGACTGAAAAACATTCTCCAATTCTTCGTATTTTTCATTATCAAGCACTGCTACAACTACTCTCTTGTATCATAAGGGATTGTAACTATGGAAATTTGAATATTTTTTCTCAGCATTTGGTCAGTTTTAGACATCATGAACTTTAAAATAATAAAAAGTTAATTTTAGACAAGAAATTCAATTAATTGTAATGTTGAATTTGACATTTAGCTTTGAAACTAATTCAAAACTGGTCTGATTTGACATTTGTTTTAACTTTGAAACTGATTCCAATTTGACACTTGTTTTAACTCCAAAACTGTTCCAATGAAACTGATTCCGATTTGATACTTGCTTTAACTTCAAAACTGATTCAAAAATGTTCCAATGAAACTGATTCCGATTTGATACTTGCTTTAACTTCGAAACTGATTTGAGATTGTTCCAATGAAACTGATTCCAATTTGATACTTGCTTTAACTTCGAAACTGATTCAAAAATGTTCCAATGAAACTGATTCCGATTTGATACTTGCTTTAACTTCAAAACTGATTCGAGACTGTTCCAATGAAACTGATTCTGATTTGATACTTGCTTTAACTTCAAAACTGATTCAAAAATGTTCCAATGAAACTGATTCCGATTTGATACTTGCTTTAACTTCGAAACTGATTCAAAACTGTTCCAATGAAACTGATTCCGGTTTGACACTTGTTTTAACTTCAAAACTGGTCCAATTGTTTCATCTTTACAAGAGATCTTGAAATAAAGAAATCTATACAAATTTTTGAATATAAATACAAGATGTTTTTACCAAGCTATACCAATAAAAAATTTAAATATCTCTTTAATAATATAGCAAGTATATAAATTACTAAAAATCAAAATTCTTTTTCCTGATTTAAACATTAAAAATCACATTTTCTTTTCCCGATTCAAATATACCATTATATCTTAAAATGCCCAAACCTAATAAAAGACAAATTCACATTGCAAAACTAGCCCAAAATAAAAGACGAAGTAGTGATCCAACACATGTAGATAATGTCCCAAATACCAGTGATGACATTGAAATGAATTTAAATGAAGATCTGAGTTCTGAAGCCAGATCTGAAGTTGAAGTTGAACCCGAAGTTGAATCTGAAGTTGACGCCGAAGTTGAACCCGAATCTGACTCAAGTTCTGACGATGATAAACCCTGGGAGAATATGGATATGAATAAAATTGAAAATTTTACCATTGTGAATAACACTTCAATAAAAAGCAGGTCTTTTTATATGGGAAATTCAATCAGAACACAACAAAGACGTTCCAAAGTGTTGAGAGATGCATCAGTTGGATCTTCTAAAATTACCAATTTTTTCAATATCCAAACTTCTAATAGAGATCAATCTGAAGGTGATGACTGGAAAAATAGAATGGATTCTGTTGAAGAAGCTCTTAGAAACCCCGATTTAGACAATGATGCAAAGTCTAGGTTAACAGCAATCGGGATGTATTTTAGAAATTTAGATGATGGTAAAAAAAAGGTTGAAGCAAGTGAGATAGTGGCAGTATCTCTAGGTTGGACAAAAAATTATAAAAGTAAATGTATTAGAGCGTGGGCTAAACAATGGATTAGAAACAATACTGTACCTACTTCAAAGAGAGGAAAACATCCTAAAATACAAAGCCTATGGAATCATGAAGACATTGCTGCTCAAGTAGGAAGTTATATACGATCTAACAAATCTGATATAACACCCAAAAATTTATGTGAGCATGTTAATGGTACAATATTGCCAAATATAGGAGTGGATAATGAAGATAAGCAAATATCTGAATCAACTGCAGAAAGATGGCTTAGAAGATTAGGATGGGTGTTTGGTACTTATAAAAAAGGGTTTTATTTTGATGGTCATGAGAGGGTTGATGTTGTAGAATATAGAGAAAAAATTTTAAAATTTATAGAAGAGCAATACAAACCTTATGCCCCTCACTTTGAAGGGAATGATTTGGAAAATAGAATTAACCCAGTGTTAGAAGATGGTGTTAAGATGAGAATTCTAGTAACACATGATGAATCTATTTTTCATGCAAATGATGGAAAAAGTCAAGGTTGGATGCTAGCAGGTCAACAACCTCTAAGAAAGAAAGGCAAGGGAAGAGGGATACATGTTAGTGATTTTTTGACAGAAACAATTGGTAGACTACATCTCAGCGAACAACAACAACAACAACATCATTCCCAATTACCTAAAGAAAGCCGTGAAATTCTTGAAATAGGATCAAATATTTGGTGGACAACAGAGAAGTTAAAGGATCAAATAATAAATAAAGCAATACCAATATTTAATGCCACTCATCCAAATTGCACAGCTCTTTTTGCATTTGATAATGCAACTTCACATGCTGCCTTCGCCAGCAATGCTTTGGTTGCATCTAAAATGAATTGGAATGATGGTGGAAGTCAGCCAACAATGAGAAATACTGTATTTGATGGTGCTGAACAAAAGATGGTTCATCCTGATGGAAAGCAGAAGGGGATGAGAACAATATTAACAGAAAGAGGTCTATATAAGGATGGATTGAGAAAAGTATGTCCTGAATGTAAAACAAAAAAATCAAGAGATCAAAACAGAAAATTAGATTGTTGTGGCTTGAAAATATTAGAATTACAACCTGATTTTCAAGCACAAAAAGGAACTATCCAAGAAGAAATAGAAAAAAGAGGTCACATGGTAGTATTTTACCCCAAGTTCCATTGTGAACTAAATTTTATTGAGATGTATTGGGGTGCTGCTAAAAGATATACAAGAGAAAACTGTGACTACAGTTGGAGTGGACTAAAAAATACAGTACCCTTGGCCTTGGATTCTATTTCTGTTTCATTAATAAGAAAATATGCACGTAGATCCTTCAGGTACATGGATGCATATAGGAAAGGATTGTCTCTTGGTGATGCAGAATATGCTGTAAAGAAGTATCGTTCTCATAGAAGAATTCCTAATGATGTATTGTCATCAATTATTAATAATTAATGAATTATATATATAGTTGTTTATTTATTTATTTTGTACTGAGTTACCTTTAAAATTCTTATTTTCTAAAATAAAATTTTCAATTCTTCCAATTTGTTTATTTTTAATATATCCAGTAAAGTATGATACAGTTGTTACGACAATTTGTAAAGTATAATCTATTGCCAAGATCATTAATGAATCCTCTTCTTTTTTTTCAATATCAATTACGTGGGCAGTAAAGCATCTATATAAAAATATGAAAATGGAAAAGATTTTTCCGTTAGCCAAATTGACTATGCAAGGCTACCTTGAGTAAAGACATAAGTTAGCTAACACATGAGCCATCTTAAGTGGGGTCACTCCTCCTATGAAGGTCAGTCAGTGAAAAGTTCCACCCACTTTATTAATTTTTGAAAAAATTAATAATTCACTGAACTTTCAACAACTATGAACTACCTAACACATTGGCCTGAACTCAGTGGGGTAACTGCTAAGATCATATAACAGGATGATTGTCACAGCCATAAATAAGTTCCACCCACTTTAATTTACTTGAACTTTTAGTAACACTTGCCTTGTATAGTGTGGTCATGCAATCCAAAATGATTTTTGATTAAAAACAGGATGTTTCGTTGTTATCATCTTCATTGAAGTACTTCCTGAACATTGAAGCATTCATCTGAGTATTTAAATCAACTCTTACACCAAATTCATAATTTATTATTAAAAATGGAATGGCAGAATAATTTTTTTTTGCGTAAAACTTAAAACCTAATTCAGATGGTTTTCTTAGATTATTAATAGATTACCATAAACTCAAATTTTTAAATGTAAATATTGATTGGTTCGGATTGTTAATTCAAATCCCAGTGAAGCACTAATTATATATATATGTAATTTTATTATTTATTATTCATGTCTCTTTAATCATTAAAATAAATAAATAAAAAACAAACAAATAAATTTTTGCTCAACAAATGAATAATAATGTAAAGTATGCCTTGACCCTTGCATTTGAATGTAACATGTAAAGCCAAATCATAGAATGCCATTTCGGCACGATGTACCTCAACCCTCGAATTCGAATGCAATGTAAAAAGCAAAGTCGATGCACGTTTTTTCTGCGATTTTTTGGTCCACAAGTGGGGTATATAGCAGATCTATTTATATGTTTTTGCAGTAATTTATTAGACTCTCGATCAATGCATCATTTGGCCATGAAACAGTCTATTTTATTAGGATGCAACGTAAAAAGTAAAACCGATGCATGTTTTTTTGCGATTTTTTGGTCCACAGGTGGGGTAACGGGTCTATTTATATGTTTTTGTAGTAATTTATTAGACTACTCGATCAATGCACCATTTGACCACAAAATAGTCTATTTTATTAAAAATAGCATCATTGATAATGAATGCTTCGAATCCGGTGCTAATTTTGATGCTCTGAACGAATATATATGACACCAAAGAATATCTATGAAAATTTAGAATGACCCAAGAGAATGTTGGTGTTACGAAAAAAATATGGGACAATCGCCCTATTTATATGTTTCGAATTTAATAAAATAGGCTATTGTCTTGACCAAAGTGATGTGATTTTTTTGCTCTTTGCAACGAAGACACAACCCCAAACCCAACTTAACTTTAATGTCAACGTAATGCAAAAATAAATAAAAATTTTGATCTTGCGTAGCATGGCATGCATGATTGTGTAATATGCAAAAAAGCAAAAGCTCATGTTAAAGGTTCTACCATCCAACTCCCCGATTTCTTTGAAATCCTAATTTATCTTAATTAAATGTATTACTTTGTAGAATTATTTTCAAGTTATTTTTTAAAATGATCAATCATTTAAATTAAGGTTTCTGGTCCAAACTGTTTTCTCAAAGCCCAAACTAGTTTGGGCAATTTGGACTTCTCAGCATTTTTTATAAACATGAACATTAAAAACTATACCAATCAACTTATTTTAACTTAAACAACTTTAAAGTAATTTTGCCCAATTCTGGCTAATAACAAAAAATAGTTTGGGCTTATAAAAAAGTAATTTTTGCCCAAAGTGTTTCAGCAATTTCAGCTACTAATAAAGAGAGTTTCAGCTGGAAATCTTGGGTTTACCCTGATTGACCAACAGACATTGTGCCAACTCCGTTATACTGACAGGATGTTTTACCAACAGGACATTATACTGACAAGACATTATACCAACAGGACATTATACCAACAAGTCATTTTCTAATATATTCTATCAATTTAGCATAATACAGCCAACCCCTCTAACAGTCAGTGTGCAAATACTTTCTCTTTTTTTTAATTAGTGTGTGTAACATTTGCTTGAATGCCAAGAATTTCTTTTAACATTTATAACACATAAACTTCTTAATAGATTAAAAAAATGATATAAGTGCTGATTGTCTATACTCAAAAATCATGAAATTTAAATATCAAATAAATTTCCAAGAAAAGTTTTTATTTGTGATTCAACCTTCTCGTTCTGCTTAGAATTCCTTTTAATATCACCTCCGAGATTTGCATGACAATTATTATTATTATTTGTACAAAAAAAAAACATACACATGCAATAGTAACTAAGCCTGAAGGAATTTCAAAGAAAACTAGTTTTAAAATTATCACCATTCCTAAAATGATTTATTTATGACGATTTTACAATTATTATTATAAAATTGCCAATGCTTAAAGATCTATAAGTACTCCAATTCTTCGAATATTTTTTTTTTTCGTTCAAAACATATTTCATTTTTGAAAAAAAATTAAAAATTAAAAAAAAATGATGATATTTTCAAATAAAAAAATCGATCATAATAATTATAACAGACCATTTTATATTCCAAAAATATTCTTTAAAGGATATTTAATAACGATCCTAATATTCGCGTCTTTTAGATTAATTTATTTACTTGATGAACTTACATGCCCAGAGGATGGAAGTGTATCATATTTCCACCATAGAAATAATATTACTCATATTTATAGTAATAATAATAGTAGTAGTGATAATAACGAGAGTAGTGATAGTAATAATAGTAATGATAAAAATAATCATACCACCAGCAGTGATAATATCGAAATAATAACAAACGATGAAGAACTTTATCTCACATTTCTTCCTCATAGTGGATTTCACAATCAAAGAATTGCTTTAGAGAATGCTATAGTTGTATCTTGGTTTTTAGGCAGAACATTGGTTATTCCACCATCTTTACTTGGATTCAGAAAACCAATGCACCAATTGGAAAAACTTTTGACAGAACTGAGACCAGAACCAGTAGAAATTGTTTGTAAAGACGCTAAAAAAAAATTTAAATGTATTAAATTTCATGAATCTTATACATTTTATCAATGGGATAAATTATTTGATTTAAGTATTATCAAAGAATATAATGTCAAGACTTTGCCTGTAGCAGATTACAGCGAGAAGACATTATTTAAGCTTTTAAATATAAGCGATCCTAAAAACCAAGTTCACAAATCATTCAAATATCACACCAATCATTCATTTTATGATTCTGATACTCCTGGCGCTAAAAGGTTAAAAGATAAACCAAATTGGGATTTCGAGTCTTTACTGGCTCTTAAGAATAATAAAAAAAAGCTTTTATATTTTGGTAGTTTGTTTGGATCGAATAGATTGATCCTTGATTCAAGTGATGCTATAACATTCAGGGACAAAGTAAGATCAACAATGATGCCAAATAATAAATTAATGTTGGAAGTTGTTGACAAAATTGTTGATAATTTAGATGGATTCTTGAATTTCATAACGATTCATGCTAGACTCGGCGACAGTCGTTTTCGTAGAGATAAAGATCGTCATCTCGCACAATTTATCGGTAATGTCGGTAATGATTTCCCGAATTTATCAAGTTTTCAACAAATTTCATATTCAAATTATTCATGCAAAGCTCAACCTCATACAAACGAAATTCCGAAATTATTTATCGCTAGCGATGTTAAGAAAGACAATGAATTGATTGGTCCTCTTATTGAAGCTTTCCCTTGTTTATACATGCTTTCGGATTTTTATCCTTTACTTGAACCTTATAAGACACTTAAGAACCCAGTAGACAATAAAATAATGTATAAGTTTTTATTACCTTTAACCGATCTTATGGTAGCTGCGAGAGCTTCAAATGTTTACGCTTTGCGTTTTAGTACATTTGGTAGATATTTAAATAGATATCATCTTTTTTTATTAAATAATAAACTACAGTACTCTAATTAATAAACAGTAGATTGAAAATTATTTGTATATATGTATAGTGAATATAATAAAGATTATCATGATTACATTAAAACCAAACTAGACGTTCGCTTTCAATTTACTAATATTTTCGTTATTTGTGAACGCCCAGTGAAAATACAATAGTTCCGATAATGGACCAACTAGTATTCTAGTATAAACGTATTATTAGTATTAGGCTTAATATCTCTGTAAAACATTATCAAGTTGATAACTGACCCAAAATTTATATATACATTTCATCAAAAAAAGTAAAAAACAAATCGGAAAACTTCTTCTTAAATAAATCAATCGTGAATATGAGTTCTTCTTACAAAGCAAAACTTTTCAACGTTATCCCTTAAAGAAAATTTATTCCAAATTTGGCGTAGATTTACAATTACATAAATAAAATTTTTTCAGTATAACTCCGAGTGTGGTGTAAAAATGTTTTCAAATATCGCCTGATCCAAAATTTCAATGATATGATTTAAAAAATACTATTATAGTGACCGACACCAGGAAATCGTTTTCCTAAATATAGAGCAAATAGGATTGTATGTGAGTATTGTAAATATCAAAGGCAGGAAGAAGGAATAAATGCTACAACTAATGATAATCACTCACATATATTTTGTATTCTATATGATGTTGCTTTATGTTTAAACTCAAAAAGAAGTTGTTTTTTAGAATATCACAGTAATAATATTTAAAGGATTTTGTCCAAATTCGGAAGAAATTTTTAGTACAAATTAAAGTAAATATCTGTATTCTAAATTGTTTTTTCTCCCCAAGTAACCTTGTTTATTAGAACAAGCATCTTCGCATACTTTGCGATTTTATACCGGATAATGACTTTTTCTAATTGTGAATTTCAAAAAAAACAAAAATTTTTGGATTTTTTTTGAATACATGTTTTTGCGCATTATTTTTTTTTTTTCCGAAGAAAAAATAATTAATATTAAATTATAAATGATGATATGTATAAAAAATGCCTTTTTCTAAAAAAAAAATAGAGTCCAAGTAATTTTTCCGTTTGGTGGGGTAACTCGAAAATCTACGCCAAATTTGGCATAGATTTCATTTCCTTTAAAGGATGGGATACTTGAGGATACAAAAAAAAAGCACTTTCTTTGGATAAGTATTCTGTAACATATCGAAATGACACCAATTGATATTTCTGTATGGCACAATTAAAATGTCAAACGCTTTAGTATGTTATAATGTTTTGAAGATCTAATTCATCTGGTTTCATCAAATAATCTTGATAAAGAGCTCAAAATAAACCGAAATACATTTTCCTTAAATTTACAAAAATTAAACTTAACACGAATATTATGCAAGGCCAATGTTATTAATAGAATTGAACTGTCAAGAAGACACATGAAACTGAATTATATAAAAAAGTTAAAATTGAAAAAGGACGGCAACCTCAACCTAACCATGATCTTTTCATTTCACACTGTCTCTTATAATGTGCCTTGATATCTGCAAAGAACAACACGCAGATATTTGTTAAAACTGTGATTCTATTTGAAAATTTACAAGTTTACATTGGTAAAACATCTAATGATATATTGGATATGCACAGGAAAGCCTTTGCTATTATCTTGACTAAATGTGTA
Source organism: Entrophospora sp. SA101 (assembly GCA_958430865.1). NCBI lineage: Eukaryota > Fungi > Glomeromycota > Glomeromycetes > Entrophosporales > Entrophosporaceae > Entrophospora > Entrophospora sp. SA101. The sequence goes on along the minus strand of CAUDNR010004310.1, from coordinate 45,919 downwards.
TTGAATTCACAATTTTTCTTTTATACTTGGAGAATTTGGTTATGAAGATGCAGTTTTAGTAGTAGATTATAGAATGTGTATTGATCTAAAATCTGTTTGTGAAGCAAGCTAAGGATAAATTTTCTGGTAAGAGGGAATGGACTCTGCATAGTATATTATTATATACTAAAAATTAAAGATGATGAATTAGATATTAGTACATTTGATCATTGGTCAAATGACGCACAAGGGTGCTCTTCATGCTGTTCTTGTCTCAGTTGTGAATAAACTTAAATGGTATCCATAATATCAGATAATGGTGGCCGTTATCATAACTCTGAGCTAATGGTCATTTTAAGCTACTAAAATGAATGGTATAATATTAATATTAAGGCTGGGATTTGGACATTTTTAGGGCCAGGAAAAGCTAAAAGTGTCACCTTGTACAGGTAAATTGATAATCCAACTGTTTAATAAAGTTCCAAATGAGGTTTTTAAATAAACTTGAAAATCAAAATTTTTTGTAATGGATAAAATTTCACAATAATTGGTAGTGTTAATTCCTCTACCTGACCTGAATTTTTATTTGAACTATTAAATTTTTCTTGGTTAAATGGGTAATTGATTGTACATTGTCATTTTTAGATCTAAATCCAAATGCTTGATTTATAATTGTTTAATACATCATTAAATGCATCATCTCTAATACAATGGGTGTATCAAGAACCATTTGAGGTTAGAGTCATTAGATGTAAATTTTATGATATTAATTTTTCTTATTATTAATTGCAACTAAAGCATTAATTGTACATCTAGCGCACAGTACCAATCCATTTTAATAACCTCAGGATCAGGATAAAATCTAATTTTAGTGCTTTCCTCTGCTGGAGGTTTTTCAGAAGAAGACAATGATGAAATCACATCTACATTTATAAATGATGATGATGACGACAAAATTAAATCCTCATTTATAGTCTGGCATTCAATATATATTATATATATTCCAGATTCGTGAAGAACATATTTTAATTTATCAGTTCGTAATGCAAAGACGTCAAGTTAAAAGTTTTTTTATAGACTGCTGAAATTTATCACGGTGACAAGGTAATGTATCATATATATTAAATATTATTATATGAAAACATTTAAGGGTAGAGTCCATGACATCACCTATCATATGGAAAAATTACCACACTACACAATTTTATGCAAGAATAAGTAAATTATTTTAATTTTTTTATACAAAAAAAATTTAACGATTAATTATATTCATATAATTGTGTAAACATATAACGCATCTTGTATGTGGTAGAATTTGTCTGTAGGAATGAAGCTTTGAAATCAATACAGTTCATGTGCTTGATGTTTCTTGTGCTATGTTTATTGTGGAGTTAATATAACAATTTTTTTATTACCATAAGTTATTCAGATTTTTTATTTATTATATTCACTATTAATATTATTTATAAGATGGATCAGATTGACCAATTTAAAACGTTGTTTATATCTTTTGGCCTCTTAAACGTCAAGACATATTGACACAATTGGTATTTTTACAGCCATTAAAGCTTTCCATAGCTCTAAATAATAACGTGTATACTACCTTTTATGCAAATTTGGTATCTATGCCTTTGAAAACAGAAGAGGAGTAGCGGTATGTACTTTAGTAGTTGCTGATTACAAAAAAAATTGCATTAATATTAATATTAATTAGATTTGGTTTTCTTCATGAATATACATATCTTTTAGAAATTTTCTTTTTTAAAAAAGCATAACGTCATCTAGTTGAACAAAATAGTCAACGATTTTATTTTTAAGTTATTAAATCTTAACCATAAAAGTAATCAAGTTGGTAATATTTATCAAAACTATAACAGGTTATTTAAAATCACACTTTCCTAAAAATGATTTTAAATAAAATGATTTTTTAATTTTATAATTAATTTTATAATTTTTAATTTTATTCTTAAAATATTTTTAAATAATAATGGAAAGACAACAAGAAGAATTTAAGAGAATTCAAAATTATCGAAGTTATTCAGCAATCAATCCTACGATTAGTGATGATAATAAAAATGAGACAAAGGAACGGGTAGGGATGATGAGAATGCAAAGAAGACATTCTTATGATATAAAATATTATAAACGAGAACTTGACCATCAAGCTTATCCACCATCTCCTCCAGAAACTATTATCACCAACAATAGTACTAGTGTCAGTAATAATATTAATACATCCTTTCCATCTTCACAATCTCCACCTTCATCTTTACCACCTTCGTCATCATCATCATCAAAACAGACATCTTGTCATAATGAAAATATTCTTCAAGGAGTTACTTTAGGATTTTCAAGTTCAGGACCTAGTAGTCTTTTACCAACTTATAATAATAATAATGGTAATGGTAATGGTAATGATGATAAAAATGATGATAAAAATGATGACAATAACAATTATGAAGAATTTAATAATAGTAATAATAATGGTGGTAAAGATGTTACAGAAAATTTTCTGTTTAGAAAAGAATGGGATGATGAAATTAGTAAAAGAAAATATAAAAATAAAAGTTAAAAAAAAATGTGACGTATATATTATTGATAATTACAAAGAATTTTTTTTTTTGCAATTAAAAATTCCTCAATAACATTTTATTATTTTATGACTTCAATATTATTTTATTTTAATTTAGAATTTGCTGCTTATCATATAATAATGATGATAAATTTATAAATATTATATTATGATTTCTTTCCCTAAAAACGGAATAATGTATTAATTAATTAATAATTATAAAATTATAAATTCAAAGAATCATAAAAAATTTTTTTACCCTAGCCATTCTTGAAATTCCATATACAGCACTTGCAAATCCAACTGTAATAAAAGTAATGTGTAAATACAAGAAGCCTTTTCTAATACCACTTCCACGTAACCAAAGAGGTTGATGAACATCAGCCTTTACCAAATAACATTATTTTTGTTGTTAATACAAGTTTTGTTATATGTAAATTATATAAAGGTTATTTATTATATATATTCTTCTTACTTGGAAGTATCTTTGATTTTCAACGACTCTGTTAGGTTTATATATAACGCTTACCATCTTAATTTAGAGAAATTTGAAATTTGAATTGATTTTGAAAAATTAAAAAATTATTCTTTCTGTGCTACATAAGAACCCATTCTTTATTTTGATCGGTTAAAAAAATATATGGTGACATGTTTTATATGTATATTAATTAATATGCGTCATAGTTACACTTTATCTAAATATCTGGAAATGATTTTCAATGAAATCAATTGTAAAAATAACAATAAGGGGCGTTTTTAAATACGGTCCTAAGCCTCAATCAGTCAAATCAGCCTTGTTGCTTTGAACTGATTGATTTTTGACTTGAGAAAAAAAAAAAAAAATGCACAATAAATTTTCATTAGAATCAATTGTTCGTCCTAACATTCTTGCACTTAAACCTTATCGGTGTGCAAGAGATGATTATTCAAATGGAATTTTGTTAGATGCCAATGAAAATTCATTTGGAATGATGAATGATGATAATGAAGAATTGAATAGATACCCAGATCCAAATCAAGTTATGGTTAAAGAACGTCTATTAAAGTTTCGTAACATGCCAACAATTGATTATTTATTTTTGGGGGTTGGATCAGATGAAATTATTGATTTATTGATGAGAGTTTTTTGTATACCTGGTAAAGACAAAATATTGATTACGCCTCCAACATATGGAATGTATTTAATAACTGCAAATATAAATGACGTTGCAACTGTCAAGGTTGATTTAGATGTTGAAGAAGGAAGATTTCAATTGAAGACTGATGAGGTGATTATTGAGTAATTTTTTCAAAAAATAATAATAGATTAATTCATTATTGTATTGTATATATTTTATAGATTTCCAAAGTTTTAAAACAAGATAAAAATATAAAAATAGTTTTTCTTTGCTCACCTGGAAATCCAACTGGCACATTATTATCTAAAGATGATGTTAAACTGATTTTAGAAGATCCAAATTTAAATGGAATAGTGGTGGTTGATGAAGCATATATTGATTTTGTTGATAAAAGTAAAAATGCAAGCTTTGTAGATTGGGTGAAAGATTATCCAAATTTATTTGTTATGCAAACTTTAAGCAAAAGTTTTGGACTGGCTGGAATTAGGTAAATTACACAATATATAATATACATTCATGCATATATATACCTACTTATGATTTTTATATTTAGATTGGGAGTTGGAATTGGAAATCCTAAAATTGTACAATTAATGAATAATACAAAAGCTCCATATAACATAAATTCATTGACGTCAAAAGCTGCTTTAAATGCATTGTCAGATGAAAATATAAATAAAATGTATAAAATAGTCAAAAAGATTAAAGATGAACAAATTAAAATTATAAAGTCTATCAAGGAAATTAAAGGAATTGGTAAAATACTAGGAAGCAATGATGCAAATTTTATTTTAGTTCAAATATTAGATGAGAATAATAAAAAACCAAGTAATGAAAAAGCCAATTGGCTATACAAAGAATTGGCAGATAATCATGGGATTGTGGTGAGATATCGAGGAAATGAACTTGGATGTAAAGGATGTTTAAGAATTACAGTTGGAACAATTGAGGATAATGTCACATTATTGAAAACATTAAAGGAATTGTTGGGTTGATTTTATTTTTTCTAATGAATCAGGGAATTCATTATTTAATCATTATCATTCTAAAATTATAAACTCTTTTAGTGATTAAATTTCCATATGTTCTTTATTGTTTAGACTACTAATTAGCAAAGGTTTTATATAGTTGTAACTTTTTCTTTGGTAATACTGTAAATAATTTTTGAAATTTTTAGATGCTGGGTGACTAATTTCCTCACAGTATTCATGTATAGTATTAATATTAGCAATATTAATAAAAATGTCAAAAGAATAAATAGTATTACAATAATGATTATTATTGTTAATTGGTTATATATAATAAGATCACATTCATCACTGTGACCATTGTCAGATTTTTATTTTAAAATTATCTTGATGGCAAGATTGCAATAGGATTATTTACATTATTATGTTGTAAATAAATAAATACCAGAGATGATGTGTGAATAGCAAATAAATTTAAAAATTAAATGATGTATGAGTTTTTTCTTCTAAATCTTTAATTGATGATTCGCGAATAAATGAATAGTAAAAAAATGAGAGAGGTTTCATATCAAATGATCGGTAAAAAAAAGTTAAGTGCTGATTTTACTATTAAAAAATTTTACAAGAAAATAGCACTATACTTTTTTGCCTCAAATTTATATCCCTTTTATTTTATAAGATGGAATAAACATCAAAGAATATATTGATACATTTTTTTTTGATTTTTAATCAGAAAATAAAAAACTTTACTTTGTAACACCTGTAAATTCTTCGTCTATATGAAATTTCCCTCACAAATTACTATCACTATCAACAACCTCATATCATCAATTAAACTTTTAGTGGCCAAAGTAATAATTATTAAAGTTGGTGATAGAAAGATTAAAGAATTATATAGCCTTGCATAATTTTTTTGCGCGCACATATTTTTAATATAATCGAATATAAAATGAATGTTATTTCTGCTAATTATTAATTAATCAATCCTTCTTTACTGAATTTTGTGTGGCACTTTTCCAAACATCTTGGACGGCCTGTGTGATTTCTTTAATCGGGCCATGTGGATAACGATCAATTCCTTTGAGGTTTGCTAAATTGGGATCTGATGATCTTGGTGGATTTTCACTAGCAGATCTTTTGTCTTCTTTTCTATCACTCGTGTCCTAATTTAATTAATGTTAATTAATTCATTAATTAATTTAAAGCTATTTTAAATTTATAGCTGATTATAATAATATCTTTACCCAATTTCCAATTTGTTCGTTCATTCCCTAATTTTAAATTAATATAATGTTAATTAATTAATTTTAAAAAACATTTATAAAAAATTAATAAAATAAAAGATAAAGCTTGCTCACAATATTAGCATTTAAATCATCTCGTTTATGATCAGTGTTTTCCAAAACATCAGTATTCCTTTGAGCATTTTTTGGAGTTAAATTTTTTTCACGCGAGCTTTCTATGTCCGCATTCCCTGAATCTTTCATATTATCATTTCCCATATCTTGTAAATTACTGGCCATTTCTTTGCTTTTTTCTTTTACACCTTCAGCTTTAACTTGCAAATTGCTAGCACCTTCTTTGCTTTTCTCTTTTACACCCTCAACAGTTTCTTTACCTTTATCTTGCAAATTGCTGACGGTTTCTTTGCTGTTTTCTTTAACACCTTCAACTTTATCTTGCAAATCGCTAGCAGTTTCTATGCTTTTTTTTTTTACACCCTCGACATTTTCTTTAACTTTATCTTGCAAATTGCTGGCTGTTTCTTTACTTTTTTCTTTTACACCTTCAGCTTTATCTTGCAAATCGCTAGCAGTTTCTATGCTTTTTTTTTTTACACACTCGACATTTTCTTTAGCTTTATCTTGCAAATTGCTGGCGGTTTCTTTAGCTTTATCTTGCAAATTGCTGGCGGTTTCTTTGCTTTTTTCTTTAACACCTTCAGCTTTATTTTGTAAATTATTAACAGTTTCTATACTTTTTTCTTTTATGCCCTCGACACTTTCTTTAGCTTTCTCTATTAAATTACTAGCAACTTCTTTGCCTTTCGAAGCAATTTCTATGCCTTTGTCTTTTACACCTTCTGCGGCTTCTTTAACTTTATCTATTAAATTGTTAGTAGTCTCTTTTCCTTTTGCAGTAATTTCTATAGTTTTATCTATTAAATTGCTGGTGGACCCTTTGCTTTTGTCTTTTACACCTTCAGCAATTTCTTGACTTTTGTCTTTGACTCCTTCGGCAGCCTTTTCGCCTTTGTTTTTTACATCATCGGCAATCTCCTTTACTTTTTCGTAAGAACCGCCGACGGCTTCTTTTGCTCGATCTTTTAAATCACCGGTTTTATCTTGTAAATTAGAAACTGTTCCTTTTGTTTTGTCACTAAGGGTTTCTTTATCTTGAACATTTGATGTTTGTTCGGTTCGCTGAGATTTTAAATAATCAGCACGTTCTTTAAGACTACTAGCTGCCGCCGCTGCTTGTACATCAGAATCAGGTGTAGTCACACGATCAACAGTATTTTTTACTTTATCAATTATATTATTATTATCACGTTTAATACCTAAAGATTCTTTTGCTTTGCTGACTGTATGACCTTCGGTTAATGATTTATCTGGAGTTGGACCTATTTTATGAGGGTCTTTGTCCTTAGGACCTAATTTTCTTAATGGCTCCGGATTGAAATAAAATGGATCGTGTGACGATGAATCGGAAGATACAGAATCATGATGATTCTTTTTATAGTAAATTGTAGTAGTTGAAGATAATGATCGATTTATTTGTTTGATTTGATTAATCTTGTGAATTTCATTATTCTTGAAAATGTTGAATTTTAAGCAATTTCTCGAATAAGAACGTGTAAATAATAATTTACGAGCAGCAATATTATTCATTGTTTTTTTTTTTTTAAAAAAAATTTATTTCAAAATATTTTGTTATTTTCTAACGAAAAAAAAAATCAATTTATATATTTTGTAAATAGTATAATAGTATATATTACCAATTATGTATTTGTAAAAAATGAATTAATGCTGTAATTTTTATGTCATTATTTTTAATTAATGATCTCATAAATTCTACTTCGTTCTAATGCAACATTTTTCCATATGAATGTGTGTTTTTTGACCAAAAAAGGAAATTTTAGGTAATCACAAATATAAAATTAAATATTGGTCAAAAAAGGGTGATCCGCACCAGTAAATTTTGTTGTGTAACTAGTATAAATTTAGAAACTATTTCCTGAAATTCAAATTTGATTGGCTAATAATGTTACACACGTCCTTGCGCCCTCTCGATTTCACACACGATAATACCTTATTATTTTCTTTATATAAAGTTTTTATAATTTCATTAAAATAATTACATAGTTACGACAAACCAGCTAGCTATACACTATTATTTATTAGATTAATTAGAATGCAACTCTTTCAACTCTTTCAAATAATGTCATAAAGTTTATTGACATTGTTTTTTGCTCATAGACATTGCAGATGAATATCTAGATATCCGATTTCAGATAGTTTCCACCTTCAGAATTTGTTCTAGTGTAAAAAAATTATCATTGTTATTATTATTTGCTCCTCCCAACAAAGTTCCTGGTGCATTGGTGTATCTTTGGCTTTTGCCAGAATTATCAGAATGAAAATAAGATGATATTATTTTTGGCATTTTTTTTTCCACCACTTTTTTTTTCCATATTTTTGTTTCCCGTCCTAATTTAGATATAAGTTTATCTTCTATGAATTGCTCAAATCAATATTATTAGTCTTTATTACTTAGAAATAACCTTTTTTAAAAAATTTAAAAAATCACAGTGGAAAAATCGAGATTCTGGAGGTTGGATCATTATTACTATAATAAAATATTATATTCAAAAGTTTTTTTTTGTTGGATGAATTTTAACTAGATATTGAATGATTTATTTCATTATTTTCAAAAAAAAAATTTCGTAATTGATTCACTTGCTATTTAATAAATTTATTAATATAGACATTAATGGATTTTATGTGTACTAGATATTATATTTATCTATCTGACGCATCAGAATTGGAATTCTCCATTTCTCCTTGGCATGAAATGTGGTATACCACATTGGTTCAGGTTTTGTGAATTGTTGTTTAATTAACCATTTATTTCTATGGGTAAAAATTTATTAACTCAATCACCTATATCAAAACAACTCATGAGCACATATAAATCTACTAGATTTCTCCATCAATTGGTTATTTCCAAATGTTGTTTGGGATTGCGGCTCCAAATGGATGGTAAACATCACCTAAGGCTTAATATCGACGAATGGGCAAGTACCGTGAGGAAAAGATGAATACCAATCAGATACCCCCCAGCAATTGTATCTGCAACATTTCTCTTTTGCTCAATATGTGTTACTGATGTCCTTGAATATTATTTTCATGGTTTTTTCACCTGTTGTCAAGTCATTTCCCAAACTCATAATTTTTTGATTGCATGCGAGATCTATTACAGTATTAGTATTATTGTAGATAGTAAAATCATCAAGTTGAAATTCAAGTAATCGGTTTCTAGTTCAATTAATTGGATTATTGATAAAACGGATTCATCGATTGGCCAACATATTAACTAAAACAGGTAATTTTTCAAACCAAATTTTAGCCAAGTATTTTTTTCAATTGGTTAAAAAAAAATTTTTTATTGATTTAACCGATTCGCCAATTACATTTATTGTAAAAATCATTATCTGACACTTCTACCCTCACAAATAGTCCTAATGCTTTAGTTGTAAAGAAACTCCAAACCATGATTCTCTCCGTCATGCTTTACCATATGTTACAAATTTTCGATATTAAAACGAGTCCATTTTCGCGTCGAATTTCTATTGTCCATCACTCCATGTGACACTTCTACATTGTCTTATTTCCCGGTTTCATCGATCAATACACCGTTCAAGTCGTTTTTGGCGTTGAGAAGTGACATTGATGCGAATATAAACCAATTTCATGAAAATTGTTTTAATCGAAACATTTAAGCTAGTAGATATCATTAATAGTAGCTCTATTATTGGCAACAATTTCTTTAAAGCATCACCAAGCAATTTCGTCTACCACTTCTTTTTTTGCCTAATGGTGTTTCAGAATTCCATAACGCTGAATTATACTTTTCATAGTTTGAGTTGGACAACCAACTTGTATGTCCACTTTTGAAAGGACCAATAATTGTGATCTTTCAGACACAATAAGCTCGTGGTTCTTTAAAAGATGTTGAAATCTTGAAATATTGATTTTATTTTATTTTCGTCACAAGAACCGGAACTTTCAAATAAATATAAAAATTTGAATTTCGATTTTATATGTATTTTCACATTTTTTTCTTAATAAATTAAATAACACCATCAACTTCTGATATTATATAAATTCTTTCGCCTTAACCATATTCATATGTACTATCTTATTAAGTACCCACCACTAAGATAAATTAGAATTGTTTAGTTCTGCTTGTTCTGTAAGTGCTTGTAAAATAAACAATTAACATATAGGATCTTGAGTTCGTTTATCGATTGTAAATTTCGCAAGTCGTTTTCAACACAAATCGTCTATCAACTGTCTCAATAAAATTACCACCATGTACATCTCAAGTGATTTAAATAAATGATTGATGGTTCATCGTTATGTCTTTGGATAATTCAATCAATCAATATGTCTTTATTTTCTAGGTTTGGGTAAGGACCTAATTCAAAACCTCTCAGTCTCAAGGTTTGTTTATCTTTCGGTGGGTGAAGAAAATGTGGCATCAATTATTATCTTGACGTTAACGTTAATGATACATATATGTATCCTTGACTATTAAATAAATATTTCAATCATTCTAATAAAAATGCAATCAAATACTATTGAGAGTCAGTTATTCTACACTTGGAGAGTTTAAATTAATGATATATACTAATCGTCCTTTGTAAGCGAGGAAATAAAAAATTCTAATAATCGAGAAAAAGGACTTATTGCCATTAAATCGATTAAATCGATAAATTGCAGCTTCAATTGCTGAATACTCCCCAGGTAAGACATTTTGATCACGTGTATGACAATCATTTGCCTTTTTAGGTATCAACAAAGCACAAGTGAAAAAAAGAATTATTAATAAATCAAATATTTTAAAAGCAACATTGGAGTAAATAAAATTTCCTTTATAATATATTATGATCTCTTGACAAAACAACCTATCTGGTTCTGAGTGTAACAACTCTTACTTATTTGAAAATTACAAACAATGAATCCTGCTAAAGGAAAATCTAAAGAACAAAACTCAAGGATTTCTCTCTTCTCAATCACAACAAAAGTGGCCTCTTTTTGACAAAATATATTTAAGGAAATGTATATCAAATAAAGAATGATTAATTATAACATTTATTTATATAAAAATATGAGAATTAATTGCCATATCATCCTGTAGACAAAAAGTGCAATACAATTTTTTGTGCAAATGACAATTGGTTTACATGTAGATCATTCCCAAACTGAAACACTTACATTATAAAAATGCAGATCTTTCACTGAAGCCATTATGATCACGTTATTTATGAGATTATGCGTGACCTAATATTTTCTATTATCCTCCACCCCCTAAAATATTAGCTAATATATGTCAACGCCCTTACAAAAGAATCAATACATGTATATCAATATTTATAAAAAAAATAAATAAATAACAGTCAGTGTGCAAATCCTTTCTCTTTTTTTAATTAGTGTGTAACATTTGCTTGAATGCCAAGAATTTCTTTTAACATTTATAACACATAAACTTCTTAATAGATTAAAAAAATGATATAAGTGCTGATTGTCTATACTCAAAAATCATGAAATTTAAATATCATGTGATCTATACACCAGATTTTAAAGAGAATACCACCATTCAACTCAGCTTTAAAAAAAGAATTAATTCAAGACATAAAAAAAAATTAGTCACATTTTTATGTCACTGATCTTTCCTAATCTGGATAATTCATAAATATGTTTTGACAAAAGCAATTAAAAATGCAAAAATAAGTTTAAGTTACACAAAAACACAGATAAAACTCGAATTTTAATACTTTTTCACTGCAAACTCTGCCAACTTTCCTGAAATTCCCTTCCTATAAATATCCATGTATCTCCAACCTTTTTGTGCATAATGACAAATTGTTGTCAAAGATACTGAATTTAGTGCTTCTGGTACAACTGTTTGTAAACTTGACCACTTGCAGTCACAATTCTTTCTTGTATAATGTTTTGCAGCTCCCCAAAATATCTCAATAAAATTGAGCTCACAATGAAATTTTGGATAAAATATACATTTGTGTCCTCTTTTTTCAATTTCCTCTTGAAGAGTTGATTTTTGTGACAAGAAATCAGGTTGTGGTGATATAATGTGCCTCATGCAACAATCCACTTTTTTCAAATCAACTACTTTGGTATGTTTCCCTTTACATAATTTACAGTCAGCAACTAATTCATCACTCCATAATCCTCTTTCTTTTAAAATTTGGCACATTCCTTTAGGTAAATTTGGATGTGTTGGATGGTTAGCAGGAAAGACCATTTCTTGTGGAGTATTATTTGGCCCATAAAATGTTGAGTGCGTGCAAGGTTGTTCACCCCCAGGTTTTGCATTCATATGTGCAGCATTCAATCCATCTTTTGGCAAAGCTGCAAAATCCTTCATGTAAATCCATTTTAGACTGCTTAAGGAATGTTACTCAGAAATAGGGTTGTATTCATGAATATCATAAGGGGGTAACACAGGGTCACACACTATTAAAATCAAGTGATCAACTCATGTTTTTAAGGGATTTTTTGCTGTTTTAATATGTAATAGTGTGTAATCATCTTAATGATATTCATGATATTCATGAATATGGAATTTGTTGGATTCGGATGCTTGTTGTATTCCCTGCAAATGTCAAACAAAAAAGTTTTCATCAGTGGATCAGGGAAGAAAAAAGTTTTGAAGTGGTAATTATAGTTGATGCTAATAATGCTGAACAGCTACTTGATGATGAAGCTATTGAAGTCCTAAATTGTTTAAAAAACAAAAATAGCTTGAAAAGGAGAGTGAAGATATAGAATTGGTATGTATAAACAATTGTCATTAATTTTACTTGTCATTTTCTCATTTTATTTTTCCATTTAAATTTAAATAGATAAATAAGGGAACAAATACTAAAAAGAAAATTATATAACAAGGATAATAATAATATCAATGTACAAATTCATCAATTTGACATGTATATACTTTTGTGCAAGATAAATAAATAAAATTAGATTCATTTAAAAGCTTATTTGATACTTTATTAAATAAATAAATAAGAAATTCTTTCCATGTTTTTTTCTAAGACCAATTCAAATCTAAATTTCATAGACAATAATATTTTTGACTGTTTCCTGAGGAATTCCTCAACCATAAATCTCTTCAATTCGTCAACATTCTTTGGCATTCTTTTTTCAACATTTATTTTTCATGATATACTGCATGTTCTCAATGGGTTAAGGTCAGGACTGTTGGATGGCCAGTCTATTGCATGAATCCTTTTTTTGTCAATAAAAGTTTTTGCAACACGTGATGTGTACTTTGGATCATTATCCTGTTTTAAATACCAGCTTCTACCATACAATTTTTGTGCTGCAGATAAAAGCTGAAATTCTAATATGTTAACATAATAGGGTCCATCCATAATTATTGGTAAAGCAAAATAATAACATTTTCCTTTTAACAAAATGCCACCCCAGGTCATTATTTTTGATGTTCTTTTGCCCTACACAAAATTTAGATACTTAAAATGCACTTAAAATATACATCATACACTTAAAATATACTGGTAGAAGAGAACAAGAACATTTTAAGTGAGTTTTAAGTATGTTTTAAGTATATGAAATTATACTCAAAACACACTTAAAATATGCTATATACTTAAAATATACTTAAAACATACTTTTGATGGTAAACTAGCATACTTGAAATACACTTAAAATATACTTAAAGGTTACTTAAAATATACTTAATTTGTTCATTATTAAAAAAGGTATGTTTTAAGCACATTTTAAATACCTTCAAGTAGATTTTAAGCATGTTTTAAATACATTTTAAGCACCTAAACTTTTTGTAGGGTTGACAATCTCCAAATTGGTCTTTGTCCATCTTTATGCCATTTGCAAATTTTATTACAAAACAAGTCAAAGGCTGTTTCATCAGCAAAAATTGTATAACTCCAATCATCATTCATATGAGATTGTGCTCATGCCATTCTTGTTTCAACATGGTGGGCTGTTAATATTGGTGCTCCAACAGGTATGGAATTCTTATAATTTTTCTTTATTTGTTAAATTAATAAACTTTTCCTCATGTATATTATAAGCATACAACTTGAAAAAGTATTAAAAGTTTTAAATCTTCTATCTTTTTATTATTTTTTATTATTTTGCTAAAAGAACTAAAAAGAAAAAATAGATCAATACTTAATAATAAGATTATTTTCCTTCCAAGTATTTTTGCTTTTTGTTGGGTAGTAGTACACCTTCATTCTGCTTTCTTTTTTCTAAAATTTATGGTTTTTCTTTCTTCTTGGTAAATTTCATAGGTGATCTTTTCTTTCTTAGATAAGCTTCCAGTGTCTGAGTATCATTTATTTTGAAAATGTAAGGTGTAATTTTTTCACCTTGTTCCTTCTTCAAAATACCTCTAATGGTGCTGTAATTTTTGGGTTCCATGGTAGACCTAATGTAAATTAGTTTCATATTAATTATTTTTATATAGAGGGATAGGATAGTTCTATATATCACTTAACAAATGAGACATTATAAAACTGTTAATTATGATCACATTACAAATGACTAAATTTTGATCCCTGAAATTCTTGGTTATACTAATGTTCACTTTATCTGGTTTTGTTGGAGTATGCCCCAAATATACTGATGAAATGTTTGAGTTATCAACCTGTTACTCATTCATCAGGAATTTTGTTATTAAAATTAATAAAATTAATAAATAATATCATGAAATATATTATAATTATAAAATAATTCATAAGCTTTTTGGATATAAATAAAGTCTATGCTAAATTTTGTATATGTGTATGTATATAAATTACTTCTTTACCTGCTTATCATTCATTCACTATTATGATTGTTTTCATTATCATTTGTAAATAATTCTAATATGATTAGAACTATAAAAATATGAATAAATTATTGAAAATTTGTTACATCATTTAATTTTGTAAAAAGCATACTTTGAATAAATATTTAACAAATAGTTTTAAATGATCTTTACTTTATTCCCTATTGCGTTTAACATATTTATCTCAAATGATCCTCTGAACATTCTCAGTGCAGTGTGCAAAAAGCAGCAAATTATCACGTTAACACATATGAATTGATCGACAAAGGAGTTCCAATTTTTCTAGATTCGGTTTCCAAATTTGGTAATAACCCTGATTGTAATAATAAGCTAGCTTTACCGATCTAACTCGGGAAAAAACCTCTAAAATTTGGTGAAAATTTGTAGATCAGGAGGAAATATTATGAATTTTAGTTCAATAATAAAAATCTTTTTATTTGCAGACAAGAGACGATAACTTTAGTTGTTAAGCTCGTGCTACCTCTTACTATCAAAGCTTGTTGGTCGTTTGGCAATTGGCAATTGCTAGTTACCATTATAATTTTTATAATTATTGCTTGGTTGATCTAATTGTAATTTTGACCAAAAATCTAACTACACATATATATATATATACACACATTTTAAACTCTTGACCAACATCACTTTTTCTTGACAACAATGTCTTCAAAGGTAATAAAGATGATAATAAGTATTTCAGAGTTTTAAAAAATCAAGTTATTTATTTTCTTTTTTTTTCAGTCAAGACAAAAACAACAAAACTCCAAAACTCTTTCTGCTTCTGATGGTAAAGAACAAGTTTTGTCAGTTATTACTCGTCTTGTATTGTATTATGGTTATTTTATTATTAAATTTTCCAATTGCTTTTTTTTGGAAAGAAGAAATCAAATACAGGAGAAAATATAAAGAACTTAAAAAAAAAATACATGAAATGGAAGAGGTACAAAATTTCCTTTTTTTTTTTAACATATGGTTTTTCTTCTTCTAAATGATTTTATACATATTATTATTATTTTTATTTTAGGAAAATGATAAAATAAATCTTAAGTTGATAGGAGCAAAAAAAAGCATACAACGATTGAAGATAGAAAGAAGGTAAAAAGCATATATAGACACAAAAGATAAAGATAATTATGAATTCAATATCATCATCATCGTCATCATCATCAATTAACTATTTATTCAATTGACCAGTTATTTTTTCTTTTAGTTTTCTAGTGGATCGTTTAGAGCAATCACAACAACAAATCAATAACGAATCTGAGTCAGAGACCTCATCATCTCCACAAAGAGCAATGGAATCAGATGATGAATTATCTTCGGTGGGTAGTGATGATAATAAAAATATAAATAAAAAAATATTGATGATAATGGCTCTTATAATATAAATATAACTACCTTACAATTCTAAAAGAAAAATTAAATTTCTATGATTGATATAATATGAAAATTTTATTTTGATCATATTAACGATAAGAAGGCATTAAATCATAATAAATAATTACAAGTTAATTATATTTATTTATTTTTAATTTAATGTACCCAACTTTATTTTACCCTTTTTAACCTCCTCCACATTCATCTCATCGCACTATCCTCCCCCCACTTTCACAATATATTCCATCTCTTATCACATCATTAATCTATACAATCATCCATGGATCAATGATTATTAATTCTTAAAATTAATAAATTTTTTTAAAGTTGGATAATACATAAATCAATTAAAACAATTCATAATAATAACAATAACAATTATAATAATTTAAATTGAATTTATAAAATTAGTCACAAGAAGAATTGCTTGAAGATTCACATGTAGGGAAACGTAAAAAACAAGTTAAAGATCCAAATGCACCTAAAAGACCACGTAACGCATTCTTGATATATTGTCAGAATCAACGTGAACAAGCAAGAGAAGAAAATCAAAACAACAAAGAATTTCAAGGTGTTACTAGAATTTTAAGTCGGAAATGGAAGGATTTGCCAGAAAATGAAAGAAAAGTTTGTAAAAATTGGATGAAATTTGTTTTATTCTCCCAATAATTTTGCCATCTATACACACTAAGATTTATTTGTCGATATAAATAGGTTTATTTTGAAATGTATGGCAAAGAAAAATTACGTTATGAAAAAGAAATGTCTAGTTATGTTGGAGCTTCGTCAAATAATTATATCGGCCCTGAGGATTCGCAAAGAAATCAAAATATATCAATAATGACGATAGAAGATGTCAATATCAATAATGTTACCAATAGTGTTAATGAACATTCTATTTGTTACGATGATCAAGGTTCATCTTTTTAATAATACTGACAAAAGATTTTGATTAGAAGCATCAGTTATCAATGTGACTTATTACTAATCTATCTTCCTCTTCTTCTTTAGCAAATGCTGAACAACAACAAATTTCTTCAAAAAACGCCTATAATCATTACAATTGTCAAGAAGAAAAGTATCAAGGTGGAGTTGATGCATGTGCCACAGAGCCGGGAGCCAATGATATAAAAGACCACCTAATGATGATGACGATCAAAGCGAACGGATATGAAGAAGACGCTTCAAATTCTTCTGGTAATGAAAGAATGTTTGATGAATTAGCAGCGGACATACCATATAATAGATTTGATATTATTCAACAGAGTTCCACTGATCAATCTAACAATGATGCTGGAAATTGGTTAAAAAAGACAGCTGAATTAATGTCGCATTATAATGAAAATGAAGATGAAGATGAGGTAAAAGGTTTAGAAGCTGTCGATGGTGATTATGAGGAGGAAGAGGAAGGATTGGGCAGTGTTGAAGGTGGTTGTAATTTAGAAGGATATGATAGACACGATGCACACAATTTGTTGTCAGAAAATGAAGATTAATCGAATATCAAAATTAGTCAAAGAAAAAAGTAAAGAAACAGCCAGCAATTTGCAAGATAAAGTTAAAGAAAATGTCGAGGGTGTAAAAAAAAAAAGCATAGAAACTGCTAGCGATTTGCAAGATAAAGTTGAAGGTGTTAAAGAAAACAGCAAAGAAACCGTCAGCAATTTGCAAGATAAAGGTAAAGAAACTGTTGAGGGTGTAAAAGAGAAAAGCAAAGAAGGTGCTAGCAATTTGCAAGTTAAAGCTGAAGGTGTAAAAGAAAAAAGCAAAGAAATGGCCAGTAATTTACAAGATATGGGAAATGATAATATGAAAGATTCAGGGAATGCGGACATAGAAAGCTCGCGTGAAAAAAATTTAACTCCAAAAAATGCTCAAAGGAATACTGATGTTTTGGAAAACACTGATCATAAACGAGATGATTTAAATGCTAATATTGTGAGCAAGCTTTATCTTTTATTTTATTAATTTTTTATAAATGTTTTTTAAAATTAATTAATTAACATTATATTAATTTAAAATTAGGGAATGAACGAACAAATTGGAAATTGGGTAAAGATATTATTATAATCAGCTATAAATTTAAAATAGCTTTAAATTAATTAATGAATTAATTAACATTAATTAAATTAGGACACGAGTGATAGAAAAGAAGACAAAAGATCTGCTAGTGAAAATCCACCAAGATCATCAGATCCCAATTTAGCAAACCTCAAAGGAATTGATCGTTATCCACATGGCCCGATTAAAGAAATCACACAGGCCGTCCAAGATGTTTGGAAAAGTGCCACACAAAATTCAGTAAAGAAGGATTGATTAATTAATAATTAGCAGAAATAACATTCATTTTATATTCGATTATATTAAAAATATGTGCGCGCAAAAAAATTATGCAAGGCTATATAATTCTTTAATCTTTCTATCACCAACTTTAATAATTATTACTTTGGCCACTAAAAGTTTAATTGATGATATGAGGTTGTTGATAGTGATAGTAATTTGTGAGGGAAATTTCATATAGACGAAGAATTTACAGGTGTTACAAAGTAAAGTTTTTTATTTTCTGATTAAAAATCAAAAAAAAATGTATCAATATATTCTTTGATGTTTATTCCATCTTATAAAATAAAAGGGATATAAATTTGAGGCAAAAAAGTATAGTGCTATTTTCTTGTAAAATTTTTTAATAGTAAAATCAGCACTTAACTTTTTTTTACCGATCATTTGATATGAAACCTCTCTCATTTTTTTACTATTCATTTATTCGCGAATCATCAATTAAAGATTTAGAAGAAAAAACTCATACATCATTTAATTTTTAAATTTATTTGCTATTCACACATCATCTCTGGTATTTATTTATTTACAACATAATAATGTAAATAATCCTATTGCAATCTTGCCATCAAGATAATTTTAAAATAAAAATCTGACAATGGTCACAGTGATGAATGTGATCTTATTATATATAACCAATTAACAATAATAATCATTATTGTAATACTATTTATTCTTTTGACATTTTTATTAATATTGCTAATATTAATACTATACATGAATACTGTGAGGAAATTAGTCACCCAGCATCTAAAAATTTCAAAAATTATTTACAGTATTACCAAAGAAAAAGTTACAACTATATAAAACCTTTGCTAATTAGTAGTCTAAACAATAAAGAACATATGGAAATTTAATCACTAAAAGAGTTTATAATTTTAGAATGATAATGATTAAATAATGAATTCCCTGATTCATTAGAAAAAATAAAATCAACCCAACAATTCCTTTAATGTTTTCAATAATGTGACATTATCCTCAATTGTTCCAACTGTAATTCTTAAACATCCTTTACATCCAAGTTCATTTCCTCGATATCTCACCACAATCCCATGATTATCTGCCAATTCTTTGTATAGCCAATTGGCTTTTTCATTACTTGGTTTTTTATTATTCTCATCTAATATTTGAACTAAAATAAAATTTGCATCATTGCTTCCTAGTATTTTACCAATTCCTTTAATTTCCTTGATAGACTTTATAATTTTAATTTGTTCATCTTTAATCTTTTTGACTATTTTATACATTTTATTTATATTTTCATCTGACAATGCATTTAAAGCAGCTTTTGACGTCAATGAATTTATGTTATATGGAGCTTTTGTATTATTCATTAATTGTACAATTTTAGGATTTCCAATTCCAACTCCCAATCTAAATATAAAAATCATAAGTAGGTATATATATGCATGAATGTATATTATATATTGTGTAATTTACCTAATTCCAGCCAGTCCAAAACTTTTGCTTAAAGTTTGCATAACAAATAAATTTGGATAATCTTTCACCCAATCTACAAAGCTTGCATTTTTACTTTTATCAACAAAATCAATATATGCTTCATCAACCACCACTATTCCATTTAAATTTGGATCTTCTAAAATCAGTTTAACATCATCTTTAGATAATAATGTGCCAGTTGGATTTCCAGGTGAGCAAAGAAAAACTATTTTTATATTTTTATCTTGTTTTAAAACTTTGGAAATCTATAAAATATATACAATACAATAATGAATTAATCTATTATTATTTTTTGAAAAAATTACTCAATAATCACCTCATCAGTCTTCAATTGAAATCTTCCTTCTTCAACATCTAAATCAACCTTGACAGTTGCAACGTCATTTATATTTGCAGTTATTAAATACATTCCATATGTTGGAGGCGTAATCAATATTTTGTCTTTACCAGGTATACAAAAAACTCTCATCAATAAATCAATAATTTCATCTGATCCAACCCCCAAAAATAAATAATCAATTGTTGGCATGTTACGAAACTTTAATAGACGTTCTTTAACCATAACTTGATTTGGATCTGGGTATCTATTCAATTCTTCATTATCATCATTCATCATTCCAAATGAATTTTCATTGGCATCTAACAAAATTCCATTTGAATAATCATCTCTTGCACACCGATAAGGTTTAAGTGCAAGAATGTTAGGACGAACAATTGATTCTAATGAAAATTTATTGTGCATTTTTTTTTTTTTTTCTCAAGTCAAAAATCAATCAGTTCAAAGCAACAAGGCTGATTTGACTGATTGAGGCTTAGGACCGTATTTAAAAACGCCCCTTATTGTTATTTTTACAATTGATTTCATTGAAAATCATTTCCAGATATTTAGATAAAGTGTAACTATGACGCATATTAATTAATATACATATAAAACATGTCACCATATATTTTTTTAACCGATCAAAATAAAGAATGGGTTCTTATGTAGCACAGAAAGAATAATTTTTTAATTTTTCAAAATCAATTCAAATTTCAAATTTCTCTAAATTAAGATGGTAAGCGTTATATATAAACCTAACAGAGTCGTTGAAAATCAAAGATACTTCCAAGTAAGAAGAATATATATAATAAATAACCTTTATATAATTTACATATAACAAAACTTGTATTAACAACAAAAATAATGTTATTTGGTAAAGGCTGATGTTCATCAACCTCTTTGGTTACGTGGAAGTGGTATTAGAAAAGGCTTCTTGTATTTACACATTACTTTTATTACAGTTGGATTTGCAAGTGCTGTATATGGAATTTCAAGAATGGCTAGGGTAAAAAAATTTTTTATGATTCTTTGAATTTATAATTTTATAATTATTAATTAATTAATACATTATTCCGTTTTTAGGGAAAGAAATCATAATATAATATTTATAAATTTATCATCATTATTATATGATAAGCAGCAAATTCTAAATTAAAATAAAATAATATTGAAGTCATAAAATAATAAAATGTTATTGAGGAATTTTTAATTGCAAAAAAAAAAATTCTTTGTAATTATCAATAATATATACGTCACATTTTTTTTTAACTTTTATTTTTATATTTTCTTTTACTAATTTCATCATCCCATTCTTTTCTAAACAGAAAATTTTCTGTAACATCTTTACCACCATTATTATTACTATTATTAAATTCTTCATAATTGTTATTGTCATCATTTTTATCATCATTTTTATCATCATTACCATTACCATTACCATTATTATTATTATAAGTTGGTAAAAGACTACTAGGTCCTGAACTTGAAAATCCTAAAGTAACTCCTTGAAGAATATTTTCATTATGACAAGATGTCTGTTTTGATGATGATGATGACGAAGGTGGTAAAGATGAAGGTGGAGATTGTGAAGATGGAAAGGATGTATTAATATTATTACTGACACTAGTACTATTGTTGGTGATAATAGTTTCTGGAGGAGATGGTGGATAAGCTTGATGGTCAAGTTCTCGTTTATAATATTTTATATCATAAGAATGTCTTCTTTGCATTCTCATCATCCCTACCCGTTCCTTTGTCTCATTTTTATTATCATCACTAATCGTAGGATTGATTGCTGAATAACTTCGATAATTTTGAATTCTCTTAAATTCTTCTTGTTGTCTTTCCATTATTATTTAAAAATATTTTAAGAATAAAATTAAAAATTATAAAATTAATTATAAAATTAAAAAATCATTTTATTTAAAATCATTTTTAGGAAAGTGTGATTTTAAATAACCTGTTATAGTTTTGATAAATATTACCAACTTGATTACTTTTATGGTTAAGATTTAATAACTTAAAAATAAAATCGTTGACTATTTTGTTCAACTAGATGACGTTATGCTTTTTTAAAAAAGAAAATTTCTAAAAGATATGTATATTCATGAAGAAAACCAAATCTAATTAATATTAATATTAATGCAATTTTTTTTGTAATCAGCAACTACTAAAGTACATACCGCTACTCCTCTTCTGTTTTCAAAGGCATAGATACCAAATTTGCATAAAAGGTAGTATACACGTTATTATTTAGAGCTATGGAAAGCTTTAATGGCTGTAAAAATACCAATTGTGTCAATATGTCTTGACGTTTAAGAGGCCAAAAGATATAAACAACGTTTTAAATTGGTCAATCTGATCCATCTTATAAATAATATTAATAGTGAATATAATAAATAAAAAATCTGAATAACTTATGGTAATAAAAAAATTGTTATATTAACTCCACAATAAACATAGCACAAGAAACATCAAGCACATGAACTGTATTGATTTCAAAGCTTCATTCCTACAGACAAATTCTACCACATACAAGATGCGTTATATGTTTACACAATTATATGAATATAATTAATCGTTAAATTTTTTTTGTATAAAAAAATTAAAATAATTTACTTATTCTTGCATAAAATTGTGTAGTGTGGTAATTTTTCCATATGATAGGTGATGTCATGGACTCTACCCTTAAATGTTTTCATATAATAATATTTAATATATATGATACATTACCTTGTCACCGTGATAAATTTCAGCAGTCTATAAAAAAACTTTTAACTTGACGTCTTTGCATTACGAACTGATAAATTAAAATATGTTCTTCACGAATCTGGAATATATATAATATATATTGAATGCCAGACTATAAATGAGGATTTAATTTTGTCGTCATCATCATCATTTATAAATGTAGATGTGATTTCATCATTGTCTTCTTCTGAAAAACCTCCAGCAGAGGAAAGCACTAAAATTAGATTTTATCCTGATCCTGAGGTTATTAAAATGGATTGGTACTGTGCGCTAGATGTACAATTAATGCTTTAGTTGCAATTAATAATAAGAAAAATTAATATCATAAAATTTACATCTAATGACTCTAACCTCAAATGGTTCTTGATACACCCATTGTATTAGAGATGATGCATTTAATGATGTATTAAACAATTATAAATCAAGCATTTGGATTTAGATCTAAAAATGACAATGTACAATCAATTACCCATTTAACCAAGAAAAATTTAATAGTTCAAATAAAAATTCAGGTCAGGTAGAGGAATTAACACTACCAATTATTGTGAAATTTTATCCATTACAAAAAATTTTGATTTTCAAGTTTATTTAAAAACCTCATTTGGAACTTTATTAAACAGTTGGATTATCAATTTACCTGTACAAGGTGACACTTTTAGCTTTTCCTGGCCCTAAAAATGTCCAAATCCCAGCCTTAATATTAATATTATACCATTCATTTTAGTAGCTTAAAATGACCATTAGCTCAGAGTTATGATAACGGCCACCATTATCTGATATTATGGATACCATTTAAGTTTATTCACAACTGAGACAAGAACAGCATGAAGAGCACCCTTGTGCGTCATTTGACCAATGATCAAATGTACTAATATCTAATTCATCATCTTTAATTTTTAGTATATAATAATATACTATGCAGAGTCCATTCCCTCTTACCAGAAAATTTATCCTTAGCTTGCTTCACAAACAGATTTTAGATCAATACACATTCTATAATCTACTACTAAAACTGCATCTTCATAACCAAATTCTCCAAGTATAAAAGAAAAATTGTGAATTCAATACACATTTAGTCAAGATAATAGCAAAGGCTTTCCTGTGCATATCCAATATATCATTAGATGTTTTACCAATGTAAACTTGTAAATTTTCAAATAGAATCACAGTTTTAACAAATATCTGCGTGTTGTTCTTTGCAGATATCAAGGCACATTATAAGAGACAGTGTGAAATGAAAAGATCATGGTTAGGTTGAGGTTGCCGTCCTTTTTCAATTTTAACTTTTTTATATAATTCAGTTTCATGTGTCTTCTTGACAGTTCAATTCTATTAATAACATTGGCCTTGCATAATATTCGTGTTAAGTTTAATTTTTGTAAATTTAAGGAAAATGTATTTCGGTTTATTTTGAGCTCTTTATCAAGATTATTTGATGAAACCAGATGAATTAGATCTTCAAAACATTATAACATACTAAAGCGTTTGACATTTTAATTGTGCCATACAGAAATATCAATTGGTGTCATTTCGATATGTTACAGAATACTTATCCAAAGAAAGTGCTTTTTTTTTGTATCCTCAAGTATCCCATCCTTTAAAGGAAATGAAATCTATGCCAAATTTGGCGTAGATTTTCGAGTTACCCCACCAAACGGAAAAATTACTTGGACTCTATTTTTTTTTTAGAAAAAGGCATTTTTTATACATATCATCATTTATAATTTAATATTAATTATTTTTTCTTCGGAAAAAAAAAAAATAATGCGCAAAAACATGTATTCAAAAAAAATCCAAAAATTTTTGTTTTTTTTGAAATTCACAATTAGAAAAAGTCATTATCCGGTATAAAATCGCAAAGTATGCGAAGATGCTTGTTCTAATAAACAAGGTTACTTGGGGAGAAAAAACAATTTAGAATACAGATATTTACTTTAATTTGTACTAAAAATTTCTTCCGAATTTGGACAAAATCCTTTAAATATTATTACTGTGATATTCTAAAAAACAACTTCTTTTTGAGTTTAAACATAAAGCAACATCATATAGAATACAAAATATATGTGAGTGATTATCATTAGTTGTAGCATTTATTCCTTCTTCCTGCCTTTGATATTTACAATACTCACATACAATCCTATTTGCTCTATATTTAGGAAAACGATTTCCTGGTGTCGGTCACTATAATAGTATTTTTTAAATCATATCATTGAAATTTTGGATCAGGCGATATTTGAAAACATTTTTACACCACACTCGGAGTTATACTGAAAAAATTTTATTTATGTAATTGTAAATCTACGCCAAATTTGGAATAAATTTTCTTTAAGGGATAACGTTGAAAAGTTTTGCTTTGTAAGAAGAACTCATATTCACGATTGATTTATTTAAGAAGAAGTTTTCCGATTTGTTTTTTACTTTTTTTGATGAAATGTATATATAAATTTTGGGTCAGTTATCAACTTGATAATGTTTTACAGAGATATTAAGCCTAATACTAATAATACGTTTATACTAGAATACTAGTTGGTCCATTATCGGAACTATTGTATTTTCACTGGGCGTTCACAAATAACGAAAATATTAGTAAATTGAAAGCGAACGTCTAGTTTGGTTTTAATGTAATCATGATAATCTTTATTATATTCACTATACATATATACAAATAATTTTCAATCTACTGTTTATTAATTAGAGTACTGTAGTTTATTATTTAATAAAAAAAGATGATATCTATTTAAATATCTACCAAATGTACTAAAACGCAAAGCGTAAACATTTGAAGCTCTCGCAGCTACCATAAGATCGGTTAAAGGTAATAAAAACTTATACATTATTTTATTGTCTACTGGGTTCTTAAGTGTCTTATAAGGTTCAAGTAAAGGATAAAAATCCGAAAGCATGTATAAACAAGGGAAAGCTTCAATAAGAGGACCAATCAATTCATTGTCTTTCTTAACATCGCTAGCGATAAATAATTTCGGAATTTCGTTTGTATGAGGTTGAGCTTTGCATGAATAATTTGAATATGAAATTTGTTGAAAACTTGATAAATTCGGGAAATCATTACCGACATTACCGATAAATTGTGCGAGATGACGATCTTTATCTCTACGAAAACGACTGTCGCCGAGTCTAGCATGAATCGTTATGAAATTCAAGAATCCATCTAAATTATCAACAATTTTGTCAACAACTTCCAACATTAATTTATTATTTGGCATCATTGTTGATCTTACTTTGTCCCTGAATGTTATAGCATCACTTGAATCAAGGATCAATCTATTCGATCCAAACAAACTACCAAAATATAAAAGCTTTTTTTTATTATTCTTAAGAGCCAGTAAAGACTCGAAATCCCAATTTGGTTTATCTTTTAACCTTTTAGCGCCAGGAGTATCAGAATCATAAAATGAATGATTGGTGTGATATTTGAATGATTTGTGAACTTGGTTTTTAGGATCGCTTATATTTAAAAGCTTAAATAATGTCTTCTCGCTGTAATCTGCTACAGGCAAAGTCTTGACATTATATTCTTTGATAATACTTAAATCAAATAATTTATCCCATTGATAAAATGTATAAGATTCATGAAATTTAATACATTTAAATTTTTTTTTAGCGTCTTTACAAACAATTTCTACTGGTTCTGGTCTCAGTTCTGTCAAAAGTTTTTCCAATTGGTGCATTGGTTTTCTGAATCCAAGTAAAGATGGTGGAATAACCAATGTTCTGCCTAAAAACCAAGATACAACTATAGCATTCTCTAAAGCAATTCTTTGATTGTGAAATCCACTATGAGGAAGAAATGTGAGATAAAGTTCTTCATCGTTTGTTATTATTTCGATATTATCACTGCTGGTGGTATGATTATTTTTATCATTACTATTATTACTATCACTACTCTCGTTATTATCACTACTACTATTATTATTACTATAAATATGAGTAATATTATTTCTATGGTGGAAATATGATACACTTCCATCCTCTGGGCATGTAAGTTCATCAAGTAAATAAATTAATCTAAAAGACGCGAATATTAGGATCGTTATTAAATATCCTTTAAAGAATATTTTTGGAATATAAAATGGTCTGTTATAATTATTATGATCGATTTTTTTATTTGAAAATATCATCATTTTTTTTTAATTTTTAATTTTTTTTCAAAAATGAAATATGTTTTGAACGAAAAAAAAAAATATTCGAAGAATTGGAGTACTTATAGATCTTTAAGCATTGGCAATTTTATAATAATAATTGTAAAATCGTCATAAATAAATCATTTTAGGAATGGTGATAATTTTAAAACTAGTTTTCTTTGAAATTCCTTCAGGCTTAGTTACTATTGCATGTGTATGTTTTTTTTTTGTACAAATAATAATAATAATTGTCATGCAAATCTCGGAGGTGATATTAAAAGGAATTCTAAGCAGAACGAGAAGGTTGAATCACAAATAAAAACTTTTCTTGGAAATTTATTCTATCGCAAGTTGTTTTTCGTTTAAAATCGATTATTTAAACAGAGTATATGGAGACTGGACCAACAAAACACGGTTCTGGGCTCCTTGACTCAAAATTGAGCTTTTTGTATCAAATTAATCAGCAATTCAAGGATTATATTTTGGTACAATTTTTGATGTGTAAAAGTATAATACAGAAACGTATAAAATGAGATTGAATCTTTTTATATTTTTAGGGGACCAAATTTAAAAATAAATGATCAGCAAAGAAATTTCTTAAAATGTAAAATTTTAAAATTTATTTTTAAGGTTCCCAATCATCAATTGAGTTTTAATAAACAAATCCATTTCTTTTTTATCTAAAGCTTTTAAATGAATCAAACGCTTAAAAAAGTGCCTAAATACAATTTTTTCAAAGCAAGGGCAGAAGTTTTTTAACTTTCTAGGCCGAAGACAAGTGCAATTAGCAGAACTAGAAATTTACCAAGAAGAAAGAAAAACCATAAATTTTAGAAAAAAGAAAGCAGAATGAAGGTGTACTACTACCCAACAAAAAGCAAAAATACTTGGAAGGAAAATAATCTTATTATTAAGTATTGATCTATTTTTTCTTTTTAGTTCTTTTAGCAAAATAATAAAAAATAATAAAAAGATAGAAGATTTAAAACTTTTAATACTTTTTCAAGTTGTATGCTTATAATATACATGAGGAAAAGTTTATTAATTTAACAAATAAAGAAAAATTATAAGAATTCCATACCTGTTGGAGCACCAATATTAACAGCCCACCATGTTGAAACAAGAATGGCATGAGCACAATCTCATATGAATGATGATTGGAGTTATACAATTTTTGCTGATGAAACAGCCTTTGACTTGTTTTGTAATAAAATTTGCAAATGGCATAAAGATGGACAAAGACCAATTTGGAGATTGTCAACCCTACAAAAAGTTTAGGTGCTTAAAATGTATTTAAAACATGCTTAAAATCTACTTGAAGGTATTTAAAATGTGCTTAAAACATACCTTTTTTAATAATGAACAAATTAAGTATATTTTAAGTAACCTTTAAGTATATTTTAAGTGTATTTCAAGTATGCTAGTTTACCATCAAAAGTATGTTTTAAGTATATTTTAAGTATATAGCATATTTTAAGTGTGTTTTGAGTATAATTTCATATACTTAAAACATACTTAAAACTCACTTAAAATGTTCTTGTTCTCTTCTACCAGTATATTTTAAGTGTATGATGTATATTTTAAGTGCATTTTAAGTATCTAAATTTTGTGTAGGGCAAAAGAACATCAAAAATAATGACCTGGGGTGGCATTTTGTTAAAAGGAAAATGTTATTATTTTGCTTTACCAATAATTATGGATGGACCCTATTATGTTAACATATTAGAATTTCAGCTTTTATCTGCAGCACAAAAATTGTATGGTAGAAGCTGGTATTTAAAACAGGATAATGATCCAAAGTACACATCACGTGTTGCAAAAACTTTTATTGACAAAAAAAGGATTCATGCAATAGACTGGCCATCCAACAGTCCTGACCTTAACCCATTGAGAACATGCAGTATATCATGAAAAATAAATGTTGAAAAAAGAATGCCAAAGAATGTTGACGAATTGAAGAGATTTATGGTTGAGGAATTCCTCAGGAAACAGTCAAAAATATTATTGTCTATGAAATTTAGATTTGAATTGGTCTTAGAAAAAAACATGGAAAGAATTTCTTATTTATTTATTTAATAAAGTATCAAATAAGCTTTTAAATGAATCTAATTTTATTTATTTATCTTGCACAAAAGTATATACATGTCAAATTGATGAATTTGTACATTGATATTATTATTATCCTTGTTATATAATTTTCTTTTTAGTATTTGTTCCCTTATTTATCTATTTAAATTTAAATGGAAAAATAAAATGAGAAAATGACAAGTAAAATTAATGACAATTGTTTATACATACCAATTCTATATCTTCACTCTCCTTTTCAAGCTATTTTTGTTTTTTAAACAATTTAGGACTTCAATAGCTTCATCATCAAGTAGCTGTTCAGCATTATTAGCATCAACTATAATTACCACTTCAAAACTTTTTTCTTCCCTGATCCACTGATGAAAACTTTTTTGTTTGACATTTGCAGGGAATACAACAAGCATCCGAATCCAACAAATTCCATATTCATGAATATCATGAATATCATTAAGATGATTACACACTATTACATATTAAAACAGCAAAAAATCCCTTAAAAACATGAGTTGATCACTTGATTTTAATAGTGTGTGACCCTGTGTTACCCCCTTATGATATTCATGAATACAACCCTATTTCTGAGTAACATTCCTTAAGCAGTCTAAAATGGATTTACATGAAGGATTTTGCAGCTTTGCCAAAAGATGGATTGAATGCTGCACATATGAATGCAAAACCTGGGGGTGAACAACCTTGCACGCACTCAACATTTTATGGGCCAAATAATACTCCACAAGAAATGGTCTTTCCTGCTAACCATCCAACACATCCAAATTTACCTAAAGGAATGTGCCAAATTTTAAAAGAAAGAGGATTATGGAGTGATGAATTAGTTGCTGACTGTAAATTATGTAAAGGGAAACATACCAAAGTAGTTGATTTGAAAAAAGTGGATTGTTGCATGAGGCACATTATATCACCACAACCTGATTTCTTGTCACAAAAATCAACTCTTCAAGAGGAAATTGAAAAAAGAGGACACAAATGTATATTTTATCCAAAATTTCATTGTGAGCTCAATTTTATTGAGATATTTTGGGGAGCTGCAAAACATTATACAAGAAAGAATTGTGACTGCAAGTGGTCAAGTTTACAAACAGTTGTACCAGATGTACATCTCAAGTGATTTAAATAAATGATTGATGGTTCATCGTTATGTCTTTGGATAATTCAATCAATCAATATGTCTTTATTTTCTAGGTTTGGGTAAGGACCTAATTCAAAACCTCTCAGTCTCAAGGTTTGTTTATCTTTCGGTGGGTGAAGAAAATGTGGCATCAATTATTATCTTGACGTTAACGTTAATGATACATATATGTATCCTTGACTATTAAATAAATATTTCAATCATTCTAATAAAAATGCAATCAAATACTATTGAGAGTCAGTTATTCTACACTTGGAGAGTTTAAATTAATGATATATACTAATCGTCCTTTGTAAGCGAGGAAATAAAAAATTCTAATAATCGAGAAAAAGGACTTATTGCCATTAAATCGATTAAATCGATAAATTGCAGCTTCAATTGCTGAATACTCCCCAGGTAAGACATTTTGATCACGTGTATGACAATCATTTGCCTTTTTAGGTATCAACAAAGCACAAGTGAAAAAAAGAATTATTAATAAATCAAATATTTTAAAAGCAACATTGGAGTAAATAAAATTTCCTTTATAATATATTATGATCTCTTGACAAAACAACCTATCTGGTTCTGAGTGTAACAACTCTTACTTATTTGAAAATTACAAACAATGAATCCTGCTAAAGGAAAATCTAAAGAACAAAACTCAAGGATTTCTCTCTTCTCAATCACAACAAAAGTGGCCTCTTTTTGACAAAATATATTTAAGGAAATGTATATCAAATAAAGAATGATTAATTATAACATTTATTTATATAAAAATATGAGAATTAATTGCCATATCATCCTGTAGACAAAAAGTGCAATACAATTTTTTGTGCAAATGACAATTGGTTTACATGTAGATCATTCCCAAACTGAAACACTTACATTATAAAAATGCACTGAAGCCATTATGATCACGTTAATTATGAGATTATGTGTGACCTAAGATTTTCTGTTATCCCCCACCCCCTAAAATATTAGCTAATATATGTCAGTGCCCTAATCTGGAGTGATGAATCAAGGTTCGAAATATTTCAGAATGACTCTCATCATTGGGTTTGGCGTAGGCCTGAAGAAGGTTATGATGTTGATTATTTAATTCCAACAGTTAAATCAGGTAGAGAAGGAGTTATGATGTGGGGGTGCTTCATTCACAATAGACTTGGTCCGTTAGTTGAAGTAAATGGCAAAATCAATGGGCAGAAGTATAGAGAAGTACTTCATAATAATCTTCTACCATTTTTAAATGAATTGGAGGATGAGTCAACATATTGCTTTCAAGATGATAATGCACCATCTCACAGAGCAACAGAAACAATTCAATGGAAGGAAGATAATCTAATATCATTTATTCCTTGGCCTGCACAAAGCCCTGATTTGAATCCCATTGAGCATTTATGGGATGTTTTAGAAAGAAAACTTAGGGCAAGAAAACCATTGCCTAAAAATAAAATAGAATTAATTGATGCATTAAATGAAGAATGGCTTCATATTGAACCAAGAGTTATAGAAAATTTGGTACTAAGTATGCCAAGAAGAGTTAATGCCGTTATTGAAAGTCATGGAAACCCTACACTGTATTAATTTTTTAGAATCTTTTTATGTATTTCACTTTATTATATAAATTATTTTATTATTTAATAAATGCTAATCAAAGATGCTTTGCTATTTTTTTCCTGTTTTATTGCATAATTTTTTAAGTGTTAAGCAGAACACCCTGAATTTTTACATTTAAATATTTTGACTCTTTCTGAAAAAAACTTTCATTAATTATATAAATTTGTTTTAGACTTGTTTTTAATTTTGGGTGGGTAGAATTTCTCCATTGAAATTTGGAAATTTTTAATAATTTTCAAATCATTCTGTAAAATTCAATTTTCATCCAAAATTTACAAAAAAGTGTTATAAATATATAATTTGATATTTCAAACAAGCTTACTTATTTACATAAATTATCATTGTATAGTAAAAAGTTATTTTATTTTATTTTTCGTTTACCATATATTTTGATGATCTGCAAGGGGAGTGTACAACCCCAAATTTTTATTAGTTACACAAAGTTTGATAAAAAATAAATGTTAATAATAAATAATAAATACATGATATTAATATTAATAATTAGGGTTTGGACAGAGAATATCTTTATATGGATTATCTACATACTGACAAATGTTAGTAAATAAGTATTTTTTTCAGTCTTCTGATAAAGGAACAACTTCAAGAAAATTTAATAGTGTATTTTTATCAAAATTTGTACAGTCACACCTGTCTACTTGCATACCGTATATTTGCATAATCTGTTCATTTGCATAAAGGTAGCTTAGTCCCACATTGGGACTTATGAACTATTTGCATAACATAAATGTGCATATGCATCAAAAGTGATCCTGATTCTACTAAGTCCCCACTACGTATATATGCATATTTATGCTATAAAAGGAAAAAGATCAACTAAAATTTATTTTATTATTATTTTTCAAAAAAAATCATTAATAGCACTTTGTTTCATAGAATCAGAATAAATCTATTTCACAGTATTATTTACACTAGCCAACTTTTTAATTTCATCTGAACAATCTCTAGACTGCTGCAACAAGAATGTCA
>CAUDNR010004309.1:33644-53068 GCA_958430865.1 Entrophospora sp. SA101 | reverse complement strand
GAAATTTTTAAGTTATTTTTAATAGCCAAAAACTGGTTCATTTGCAGTGATTTTTGTGTCACTATAAATTAAAATTGTCAAGACCCTTATAATTACTATTTTTCTTAAAAAACTTTGGTTTTAGAACACAAGAATAAAATTTTACTTTACAAAATGTCGAATAGAAAACCAAAAACAAGGTGTTTTAGTATGGATAATAAATATAATGATATTTCTACGCCTACAACGGCAGACATGATAAAAAACGGCTCCCTGCTTGCACTGTCTGCAGGAAATGCTTTTAGCAATTATGCACCAGTAGTTGGAGCAATCTGTGGTTTATGTGAAATGATTATTAAACTTTACGATACTATTAAAGAAAACAAGGTAATTTCCAGAGCATTAATTAATAGAGTTGAATTGGCACATGTAGCCATTAAACAAATGGAAAGAGAAAAAGAAGCAAATGAAGAAAATTTCCGTAAAGAAAGTTATTTTAAAGCATTTAATAGGCTTGAAGCTGTTTTGAAAAATATTAAACATTTTATTAAACATATTTCAAGTTATGGAGGATTTAAAAAATTTTTTAATGCTGACCACATTAAAAAGTGCTATGATGATCAACCGAATATTCATATCGAATATTCGTTAATATAAAATTTTTTAACAATAAAATAAATTAAATAAAATTGGTAAATTAATTTTTCTAATCAGGATGCTATTTTTATTTTTTTTTGATGTTCTTTAAGGAGTTTTTCTCCGCAAGACTTGTCATTATTTGCTATGATGATATTACATGGCCATTCTAGATTTCTTTAAATATAGCAGCTCTTAAAAAAAAATTTTTTCTTACAATTACTATTCTTAAAAAACTTTTTTTTAGAACACAATGAATAAAAATTTAGTTCTCAAAATGCCAAATAATAGAAAAAGACATATTGATTATAAAGATAATATTTCACCTAATATAAATGATGGAAAGCCGAAAAAAAGATGTATTGATGATAAAGATGATAATATTACAACAATGGACACAATAAAAAATGTTTCCTTGCTTGTACTGTCCACAGGAGATGCCTTTACAAATTATGTACCAATACTTAAAACAATATGTGATTTATGTGAAACAATTATTAGGCTTTATGATACTATTAAAGAAAATAAGACAATTTCTATAGCATTAATTCATAGAGTTGAATTGGCACATGTAGCCATTAAACAAATGGAAAGAGAAAAAGAAGCAAATGAAGAAAATTTCCGTAAAGAAAGTTATTTTAAAGCATTTAATAGGCTTGAAGCTGTTTTGAAAAATATTAAACATTTTATTAAACATATTTCAAGTTATGGAGGATTTAAAAAATTTTTTAATGCTGACCACATTAAAAAGTGCTATGATGATCATGTTAAAAATTTGGAAGGAGCTTGTGCAGATTTACAATTCAATGTGATTCTTTCCAGTTATCATACAATGAAACAACAAGACAATAACATGGAGAAATATTTTGCTAAAATATACGAAAAATTTGAGGTATAAAGTAAATGATATCAATTTTTTTATTTTTTTATAAATGCATTTAAAAATATTTATATATATATATATCTAAATATTTTGTTTAGAATTTGGAAACAACAATGCAGAATAGTGAATTAGTTTTAATAAAAAACTTATCTAAATATGTGTCATCTGACAATTTGGAACTTAATCCTATAGTGAAATTGGCATAAATTGATCCCAGGAATATAGATGATGTAAAATTAAGTCACAGAAAGGATACAGATGTAAGAGGTGCAAATAAAAGGGTTGTTAAAAAAATACTTAGAAAAACAGTTGAGGTGGCATGTAAAACTATTCTACATTATCCAAAGGATGATGGTACCTCTGAATCAAAAAAATTTCAAGCAAAACTTGCAATACTAAATGCTATTCAATGTAAATATATCATTAAATTTTATGGTATCTCCAATGTAAATTCTCATAATGCTTTGATATTTGGCTGGGCTGAAAAGGGCAATTTAAAAGATTTGTACAATACTCATTACATTGACTGGGTTACAAAATTAAAAATTTCATATGATGTCATTAGAGGACTTTTATTTATGCATAATGGTGAAATTTTACATCACGATGTTAAATGTGAAAATATATTAGTAGGTTTTATATTTATTTTTGTAAAACATCATTAGCACACATTAACCAACATGTACTCTTTTTAGATTGATGAGGATGGAAATGCAAAAGTTTCAAATTTTGAACTTAGTCGTAATCTATCTGGTGAAACTTCAAGAATTTCAAATTTAAATGACTATATTCCTTGGTTGGCTCCTGAAAAGATAGAATCAGGAACTCAACTTTATAATCTTGATTGTGAAATGTTTAGGTAAACATGAATAGAAATGATTTTAAATAAAATTTCATTAACTAATTATTAATTTGTTCATTCATTCAGCTTTGGAATGTTTCTTTGGGAGCTTACTTATCAACAAATTCCATATAAAGAAATGAATGCAATTAGTATTGGTGAACATGTCAAAAGTGGTCAAAGAGAAACTATAAAAATTGGAGTGCACAATGTTGAAATTCAGCAAGTTTTAATTCAAATTATTAATAAAGGTAAATGATAACAAAAGTAATAATCATTACATCAATAAACATTTTAATAATTTATAATTATTGTTCATTGTTAGCCTGGGAACATTCACCCCATAATCGTCCATCTTTTGATGAAATAAAAAATGAATTGGCAGAATCATGGAAATGTTTTGAAAATACTAAATATGTAGCTAAATTTATTGCTAAAGATGAAGTTTCAAATGACAAAATTCAACATCATAACATTGATAAGGACTCAGATTTTAAAGTTGTTAAAAAAACTTTATTTGAATCTCCCATACCATTAGATGAAGGAGTGAAAGCTTATAAAGGAGGAAAATATCAAAGGGCATGGAAATGTTTTTGTGAAAATGCTGAACTTAATAATTATAATGCAATTTATTGGAAAGCATACTATTTACAACATGGTGAAGAAACAGGCAAAGCCAGTCAAGAAGACAAAGAAAAGGCAATTGAATTGTATAAAATTGCAGCTGACAATGGTATAGCCAAGGCTCAATATAATTATGCATCCCTCATTTACGAAAAAGATAAAGTAGCAAACCTTAAAGAATTTAAGAAATATTTACAATTGGCAGCTGAAAATGGATATGAGGTTGCTTTGCACTTCTTAGGTGTTTACTATTTTGAAGGAACCCATGGTTACGAAAAGGATCATGATCAAGCCATAGATTATCTTAAATGTGTAGCTTTTCAAAATCATAATGAACAATTTAGTCAGAATGCAACAAATATAATAAATCAAATAAATCAATCTAATCAAACAAATCAAACAAACCAAACAAATCAAATAAATCAAATAAACCAAACAAACCAAACAAACCAAACAAATTAAACAAATAAATAAATCATATAGACAAAAATGGAAGGTAGTTTTTTTTTCAAATATCAATATTATTTATTTAGTGTATGGATAAATTTTTTAAAATAAAAATATTACTATTGATTAGATAGGATATCTGGTGTTTTTTGTTATGGTGAATGATAATTATTGCTTTCTTTATTCATTCATTGTTTGATTTAAATGGTGTTTGCTTGCTTTATTTGTTTTAGCAATCTTCAACCATATCAATTAAGACTAATTCGTAAAATTGTAAAATTGCAACTACCTAAATTTATAAATTTTACTTATTAAAAGATATAAACACACGTTCAACACTAAAAAATGGTAAACATCATAAGGAAAGTCTCTATTGTGAAAACGGATTCTACATAAACGTTTATATTATAGATATTTATGCTACTCGTTTGTTTCAAAATGCAACTTTATCGTTTAATATTCATCTTCATCAAAATGTCTGATAACAAAAGTTCTATAATAATAACGGAAAATCCCCGATTACTATTATTAGTACTATTAATACTACTACTACTCACTACTAATACTAATACTAAGCCAAATGATCCGTTATAGAGAAAGCGAATGTAATTAATAATTCGAAAGCATTGAATTAAATTTCATGATTACCAAGCGCACAAAATTTTAATGTGAATAGCAGTTTGAATTGATTAAAAAACTATTATTCGAAAGACAAGCGTAGGTTGTGGGAATCACATTGTAGATGTTGTGGGGAAAATCCAATGTTACAGAATTGGATAAAACTCACTGTTATGAAGGTGAAAAAGACTTTCAATATTTTGATGCTAGCTTAGATTACTAGGTTATTTTAAGAAGTTGGATAACATTATGAAATTTCGACATTTTTATTTTGAGTAAAAAAAGTCCAAGAAATTGGTAATGAACGCTTTCATGAATTTAAGCTACTGGTAAATTTTATAATGCATCTATTGTATGACATACAGTAATTTCGGAAGACATACAATAAATAGGGTTACTTTTCATAGTAACATATTTTTATAAAATAAAGAAACCAAACACAATTTTATCTTAATAAACATCCTGTTAATATACGCACAAAGTACCGAAAGATAGTACCCAACGACACTGCCTTTTAATAATTTTTTATTCTCAATTTATATATTAGGCGTACAAAATCATTATAAGTCACGCGGCACCATCTTTCGAAACTTTACAACAATGTTTTATTTAAAATTTAACATCCTAAATTAACCAATTAATGGATTAATACGAAGAAATAAATAAATATCATACACAAATAAGAAATAAAGAAATTATTATTATTGTGTATATATATAAATAAGGTAAAAATTAAAGGGGGTGTGAATTTACAAGGAGTTTTGATGATTAATTCAAGTAAATTAATTGGATAAAAGTGATTAGATGATAATTAACGGGATAAATTGAAAAAGAATGTGAATATAGAATCTATAGTAAAGATTCTAAATGATGCATGTGAATGCACGAGTTTGCGAATGTGGAATAAATCATAATCTAATCGCAAAGATAATGGTAAAAATGATGGCGAAATGAAAAAAGTAAAGTGGATGGGCAACAAAACAAAAGAAAAAAATAAATTGTCCATTACATCCAAAATTAAAAAAAAATTTGAATGTATATATTAAAAAGTAAATTGTCCAAAATTGTCTCTATAATAAAAAAAAAATATACAAATTTCCAAGAAAAATAAAGAAAAGTTTTTTCAGAATGTTTTTTCATTCTTACTAAAACCATAACACAACTATCGTCCTAATAATAATATTATTATTATCAACAAAAAACCCACCCAAATAAAATAAAATAAAAAATACAAGGGGAAATTACAATCATTAATTAATCCTTCCTTTTTTCTCTCTCTCATATACATTCTCTCCAAACAAGTGTCATTTTTTTCTAATTTTGTTACGAAAAATTTTTTTTTTGCTCTATTGATTTAATTCTAACATCTTAT
This sequence comes from Entrophospora sp. SA101, assembly GCA_958430865.1. Taxonomy (NCBI): domain Eukaryota; kingdom Fungi; phylum Glomeromycota; class Glomeromycetes; order Entrophosporales; family Entrophosporaceae; genus Entrophospora; species Entrophospora sp. SA101. Next base: position 47,668 of record CAUDNR010004309.1, on the reverse strand, counting down.
ATTCTTCATAATTATGTTTCTAAATATTTTTTTAATGAATAAATCCAATATCTATCTTCATTAATCTATATGTCATTATGTCATTATTTGTCTATTATAAATTATCTACTGCTTTCAACAATCATCGACATTCTTTTATTAACTTGTCTTTTTAACATCGATGATGGTTCGTTAGAGAAACTAGAAACATTGCCATTTACTATGCTTTTTGGTCTTGGCCTAACCGGTGCAGAATTAGTACGCCTAGTTATAGGTGTTGGTAAAGATGAAGAATTTGAAGGAGTAGTGGAAGCAGAAGACAAAGGCTTTTTTGATGATGATAATACTATTGATGGAGAAGGAGGAATGCTACTTTTTGTAGATTTAGTAGATGGATTATTTTTATTACCATTGTTTTTATTGTTGCCATTTATTTCAATTTTTAATTTTGTTTTTGTAGCAGACGGTGATGATGATGAATTAGGAGGCGATGGTGATGATGATGAAGGTACACTTAATAAACCATTAACAATATAAGGAGATGATGATGGTTCTAACATAGTTGGAGTTGCAACTGAAGATATCGATGATGACGATTCACTAGATGTACTAGAAATACTATTACTACGTTTAGTATTATTAGAATCATCACCATCATTATTATTACCATTATTTTCTAAAAAGAGTGAATTGTTTTGGTCAGTTGATGATGGTGATGATGACAATATATTGTTGTTGCTGTTGTTGTTGTTGTTGTTGTTATTATTATTAGAGAATGAAGAAGATCGTGGAGATCTGGGAGACTTTGACGAAGCTTTGTTACTCGAGTTGAGATGCGATAATGGATCAATGGAATTTTTAACAAATAAACTATTACGCTTTTTCGTTGATGACGAGGGAGATGTTTCTGAATTACTCCTATGATTAGGTCTAACGGGTGATACGTTTCGTGAAATGTTAGAATTAGAACGTACAGGCGAAACAGCTCTGCTTGGTGCCCGACTTGGTGTCCTACTTGGTGCTCTACTTGGTGCTCTACTTGGCGCTCTACTTGGTGCTCTACTATTGCCACCCATCATGGCTTGAGTAATTGCTTGACTAATAGCTTGACTATTTCTTCTTGATTTAGTTCCATTATTGTTAAGACCTGTGGGTGATACAGATCTACTAGGGATATATTGGCTGTTTCTACGTGATTGTGGAGATCTTCCATTACTATTACCATTTGAAGGTGAAACTGAACGACTAGCTGATGGAGCTTTAGCAAATAATCTGCTATTTCTTTTATTTTCGTTGGTAGGTGAAGATGGTCTGCTTGGCATTGCCTTTTGGCTATCTTTACGTTTTGAAGCATTTTTTGATTTATTGCTGTTTTCATCATCATTATTGTTAGCGTTTTTTGTATTTTTAGAGCCAAATTGTTCAAAACCGAAGAACATTTGATTTACAATACGCTCAGAAATTTCAGATTGCTATAAAATTGAATTATGGGAAGATGGAATGAATAAAAAAAAAAAAAAAAAACAAAAATACATAATTACTAAATTTTCTTTAAATAAAAATTCCGATATTCTTTTATTTACCAAAGTGTCCAAGTAACGTTTGCTTTCATGCATAAAAGGTTTACGTTCAGATTCTTCATAAGCAACACAAGCATTGATTAGTTGATCTTCAATCTTAACCAAATTGGGCCAACATGTTTTTCTCCATTTTTCTTCTTCCAATAATCGAAATGAACTTTGGAATAGACGACGTGGGTCAGAAGCCTTTTTCTCAAATTCAATCATTTTCTGGAGGCGATGAATGAGGCGAGGGTGATAAATGAGAGGAAAGAGAGTAAAGAAACACATCAATTGATTAATTAGCGATTAACGTTAATGTATTTGCGGTTTTGGTTTAATTGACATAATATTTATTAATCCTAACCTCGATTAAAGCACGTCTTTCTAACATCCATCTATATATCTTGGCACATTTAGCATAAAGATCTTGAAGACGATCAATTTCTTGCGCGAGTAATTCGTATACTTCTTCAGCAGAATTCACTAAAATTTTCGAGAGGTTGAGCGAACGTAAGTGTGATTGATCAGTTATAAACAAATAAACAAACAAACAAACTAAAATGATTTTCCTAAAAAAAACTATATGTTTAACTTACATGAATGTAAATTTGAAAAGAATTCATCACGTTCATATTGAGGAACCAAACATTTATCCCATAATTCACCCAATTGTACTGTATACTACATTTCGTTATTACATCAATATAAATATATCATCAATAAAATATATCGTTAATAAAAGGAACAACAACAGAAACAACAACAATAACAATAAACCCTCATTAAATAAAACAAATAATTCATAATAAACCTCGTCGATAGCCTTTTGAATTCGTTGTCTCATAATTTCACGAAGGCTTTCATATTCTTTTGATAATTTATCGATATTCTCTTCGTCCAACGAATCACTAAATTCCAATCTTTTCTCTTTCGGAATATCCAATTCTTCATAGAAGTTATGTATAGTTTTCTTCAACATCATCAATTTCTGTTTACGTTCTGTGTAACTTTTTTCCAAGCCGAGGATTTTCTTTTTTAGAATTTCTAAATGATCCGATGTCAATTTTAGCCCGGACGGGAGCTGTGCAGTATAATAAATGTAATGGCATAATTCCAGATCCAGATTTATAACTTGGCCTTGTTCTAATTTATCGGCATCATTATTTATAATATCGCTATTATTACTATTTGTAAGACTATTACTACTAAGACTATTATTATCATTGCTACTATTATTGTTCTTATTTTTTAGCGTTTCTTGTAACGCTTCAAAAATGTCCTTTGGATTTGGTTTATCAACAAATAATTGTGATAAAGCCTTATCTATTTCATCTTTTGGTTTGTAGCAAAGAGTGTCCCAATAATAATGAAGTTGAATCGATGATTCTTCAAATTCGTTTCGAAGACCAAGCTAACAATTACAATAAGATATGATATGACGAATGGTAAATAATCTATTAATTGTTAATAAGATGCATTATTGTAAAAAATACTTTACCACAACACGGCTATATTCATCATACTTGCACCATATCTATAAATCAAAATAATATATATGTATATATATATATATTAATGAATTATGAATGAATATATGTTTAAAAACAGGATTTAAATAAAATATATATACAAACCGGACGAACTACAGCTGTACCCAAATTACTCTCAAACACCTAAAAAAATAAAAATATCATTAATCATTAGTCAATTATCACCTTCTTTATTCTTATTTATCACATTCTCTCGTCCACCTTCCTTTTAAAACATACCTCGTCAGACGGAACGACATAATCAGAATCTAACTCTTTAACAAATGTTCGAAGACTTGTCAACCATTTCTTAATATTCTCCCTTGTCAAATCAGCTTCCTCTTTTAACTCATTTCGTATACTTGATAATTTATCACGCGTTAAATTATTTATTTCAACATGCAATAAAGCAGCTTGTGATATTATCGTGTCTACATTACGACCAAACAATTGACTATATTCCTCTATTTCTATCTATTATCATAAATAAAGAAATTGCCATAGAGATTAATATCTACATATCGATAAATCTATAGTAATGATATATAATGAATGGATGAACGAGTAATGGTTTAAACAAGTACAAACCAATAAATCCTCTATTTCAGCAGATAAAGTTGATTTCCATAAAACTTGTTCTTGTATAAGTTTATCAAGTTCCGTTAATATCGTCTTTTTTTTTTTTAATAAAAAGAGAAAATAAATAAATTTATAAAAAAAAAACTTTCATCGTTGCATTATTGTTTATTTAAAATAAATGCAAAAACCTGTAATTTTCCTCTGGCCCATTCTGACTGATCACCATAATCGTTATTACCATTACCAGTTTCGTTTACAGCACGATACTCAACCCATAAAGATCTTAGTTGGTCTACTTTGAAATAAAGTGCATCCATTATAATAAAATTTTATATTAATTATATAAATAATAATAAAATTTTTTAAACTTTTTTTTTTTTTTGAAGTTTCTTCTTGTACAGAGAGAGAGAAAGAGAAAAAAACCAAAATTTTAATTAATTAACTAACTAGTAGTTAATAAAATTAATAAATTATGAGTTAATTTGAAATATTTGAAATATTTTTTTGCAAGGAAGTGAAAAGTGAAGAATAAATAAAAAAAAAATGGAAATTTGAAGGTTGATTATTATATAAAAAATAAATAAATGTTTTAAATCTAATACTTCTTTATGTTGCTTAGTTCTGTGTAACAATATAAGTATATATGAAAAAAAAATATATAATAATGATAGTGATAAAAATGGAAATAATGGAAAAAAAATTTATTATTATTTATTATCTCATGAAAAATAAAACAAAAAAAAAAAAACTGAAAGAATTTGATTGATTTGAATTATTATAATGGCAATGGTGATGATGTTTCAGGGGTCAAGTGTTGATAGTTTGATATCAAAAATTTTAATATTATTCATTCCCTTAATCAGACACGCATTTTTCACATACACTTCCACACTACACCACAAATAAAATGTGTTGCTTTGTGTTATTCTCTTAAATAATAAAAAACGGAAAAACGGAGATTTCAAATTTTTAATTCGGCGATTTAATTATATTTTAATAGTAAATAGTCTATTGATTATGCAGTATATTAATAGCTGGTAGTGTAAACAGTTAGCATATTTATAGCCCATTAGTTAATATAATTAGTAAATCATTGTTGGACAATTGATTGGTGTATTTATTTGTATGCATAAATAATTATAATAATAGCAGTAATATAAGACATGTGGTTTTAGTTGGTAAAAAACAAAATTCTGCGTGGTTGGACATGGCACTATTATCATCTGCCTTTTGCTTTTGGCATAATTGACGACTTTATTTAAATTCTTATTGGTTCTCTTTGTATTTTAATTGATTTTTAAATTTGGAAGTTATTTATTTTAAAAAAAATAATTAATTAAATATTTACAACATTTGATTTAATGATGATTATTCTTTCATTATCATCATCATTATCATCATCATCATCATCATCATCATCATCGCCATCTCCATCATCTCCATCAGCGAGTGAGCGATTTTTCCATGGATAGATTAAAAAACTAAATTAAATTATTCACATGAAGGAACAAAATGATATTAAAATTATTATAAATTAAAATGTTAAATTAAAATTTTTACTTTATTAATAATATTTATTATTATCATCCATCATCCCTCAAAAATCAAAATAAATACAAAAAAAATATATAAAATATAAATTATAAACAAAACCAACTCAAACCAACACAATCTATTCTATTCTATTATATTAAAATTAATAATTAATTAATCTAAAATTAAAAGTCCAATGTCAATGTCTTTTTTTTTTTATCAATTAATAATAATTAATTTAAAATCTTGGATAGATGTTATTATTGTTGTTAGTAATATTTCCATTATTGTCATCCTCATATAATGTATTTTGACTTTGCTGATAAAATTGCTGTTGTTCTATTGGTATTAGCGGATGACCTGTTATTGCTGCTCCATATTGTTGCTGTAATTGTGGCTGTTGTCGCATAGGTGGATATTCAGATGTTTCCATACCTACTTCCTCACCACCCGTCGCAATTCCGATATTGGCCGTATAATCATAATACTGTTGTTGCGGTCCAATATCTGTTGACAATGATTCGAATGACCTTATCGATGTTGAATCTCCTTCTTTTCCCATCAAATGTTGATTATTATAATTTTGATACTCTGTAGATGATAATAAGCCAGTCTTAAGACCTTGATCATTAACATCATACCCATCTTCATGTGTCAAGTGTATAGGTCCATTATTGTTCTGTCCCATTTGTTGTCTTTTCTTGAATCCTCTTGAATTTTTTCTCTCCCAATCTTCCCACTTTTTCATCACCACCTTGGATGAATCAAATTCGCCATCTTTCTTGCCATGATCTTCACCTTTGGCTTCGCCTTCAACTTTCCTAGTCTCGCCCCATGAAAAATCATCAAAATGCCAATATGCATACGTTGGTAATATTATATTCCATACCGGCAATGCCAATAAATATATAACCATCCATAGAATATATACTATTTTGCGTGTGGTTATTAATATCAATATTGCTGGTAAAACAACAACCAATATCAACATCATCAACGGTATTGCTTGTATAAGATCATGTGGCGGATCTAAAATTAACTTTACGATCAGCATATATGTCAAAACCAAGGCAACCGGCAACACCACCGTTCCAATCAATTCCATGAACACTACGAATTGCATAGAGAAACAAAATGTTCCACACAAGTTACGAACAAGCACAAGTTCCATTAAATTGTGAATTGTAGAATTGATCCATCGACGTCGTTGTGACAACAAAACGTTAAATTCATCAGGTACAACGGTCTTACAGACAGCCTGCGGACAAAACATCATTTTCCTATGTGGAAAATTTCTCAACATCAACGTCGTCAAAAATCGATCTTCGCCCAACAATAGCAAGTTTTTTTGATGAAGTGTTTTCACCACATTCTGTGAATATTCTTGAACTATTTCTGGTTTCGTAATGATTGGTACCCAGTCATCATTGTATTTACGATCATTAGACTTGCGTGCTTTTAGTCTGTAGGTACAAAAACATCCTGGCAAACAGGTAACACCACCAAACACCGACTCAAACCCTTTACCCAAATGATGTGAAATGTAATATTCAAACACTTGTATTGATGTGACCCACGAGTCTCGTTTATTTGCTATTCTTGTCTCTCCACATAATCCCATGATCAATGGATCATTGCACATACAATTTATCAATATTCTTAACGAATCTGGATATACCTTTGTGTCTGCATCAACCTACGATCAATATACAAGCGCGTGTATGTTAATATAAATGTGTTGATACGAATAATAATAATAATAATAATATATATATATATATATATTTACATACCATAAGACAAATTTCAAAAAAGTCAGGAGTGACACCCATAAGATGATGAATCTTTCTAAATAAATCATAGTCCAATTCACACATTCTATCGTTATAAAGAACACGACTAAAAAAACTCATCAAGATTAATTGCGAGTCACGTTTTCCTCTATTTCCAGGTTTTGGTTTTTTTCGTTCCTCTTCTGTACCGCACTTCACTACACATATTGCCGGCACTTTTCTACCATTCCATGGAAAATATCCTGCATACACTTTAGCCATATTATGTTGTTTTGATCCAGCAGCGACGGCAACGTAACTTTGAGGTTTTGGATCTTTAAATCCTGGTGCTGTAAAAAAAAAATTTTTTTTTTTGAATTGTAAAATGATTTTTTAACTTAAACGCACAACAGATGTACCAAAAAAAAAACTTTTATTATAATATCAGTTTTAAAATTAATTAATTACCAAGTTCCAAAAGGCCAACACAAATGTCCGGAGTACTTTTATCGTTTCCACTACCAGTAATTATTCCATCACAAACCAAAAATAATAATTTACGATCATCAGGATAATCGGTTGAGGCTAATGATTCACAAGTGCACCTGATACCAGCCTCACCCTCAGAATAACAAGTGACAAGCATAACGGTAAACAAATCATTTCCAATATCATTCATCGTCATTCCTTTTACTACAGTTTTTTGACCTGGTGTCCATTGCCTACCTTCCTTTTTGTTCTTGCCGCCACCACTAATAATAACGCCACTAGCGGATCGAATTACTGGAGACTTTGGTTTATGAGCAAGACGATGTGAAATAAACCAATCAAATATACAAGCCATTATAAATCTACATAATACAATTCCTAATATGACGACCAACGATACGTATAAAAACAAAGTTGATGAGAAACACCCGATAGTCTGCTTATCTATACTTCCGGCAAAGTATTTGTTAACTAAACAATTTACTGATGCCTTCAAATCCTCCCTACCGAAGAAAAGTCGTGTAGCATCTTTGCCACCTTGTTTATGACCAGTTGTTAATACCGTACGAATTATCACATCCAATTTATCATCCTCAATCGGAGTGGGATTATTTTTGATGTAAGGATCAAGATTAAGCACGTGACCATTGATCACCAAATAATTTTCCACGAGTTCTAATTGATTCCAATCGAAACCAACTTTCTTTGTAGTATTAAAAATATTATATTCATTAAATGTTTGCTGTGAGATTGGATTTAACGGGCAGCTTTTGTCTGAGACACATAGTGGTTGAGTGACGGCTTTGAAGTTTTGTATTTCAGGAGATTGACACGCATCGATTCGGTCGTTGACTCTTTTGAAAAAATTTGTTATATCCATACTGTTATTTTGTTGGCCAAGTGATCTAAGATCTACTTCTAATTTCTGATTCGCTTCCACAACATTAAATTGCCATCCAAATATACCAAGGTTACCTATTAATTAATTAGAGTTGATGGTTTTTGAAAATAATAATTAATTGATTTATGCAAAATAACCATTATCCTCTATAATAATTCCAATGAAATAATACACATATATATATACATATATATACCTGGGGCTTCACCAAAACGTAAAAATAAATCAGGATTACTTGCTTGTTCAGGTGGACACAAAACAGCGGAAAGCCCCACAGTCATAAAAGCAACTGAACCACTCATCAAAACCGCAATGAAACATAATGTAATTTTTTCACGCCAAGCTTGTTGTGATTGAGCATCGTATAGGCCACCAATAGACGATAATAATGCATTTGGTGCCCAAAAGGTCACCACTTTTGAGAATAATGACCATACATCGATTGTTGATTCTTTTTCTTTACCCGATAACATCGGTGTTGTGGCCTGGTGTCGTTCCGGTCTACTCATTGATTTTCCTCGACGGAGCCCATTGTTAGAGCCATATCCATCCATATTAAATATGTGCGTGTTTATAAAGTATGTATTTATGTATGTATGTATGTATTTATGTATGTATAGTTTTCATGTATAAATTATGTATATACGTTAAAATTAAAATTAAGATTTTATAGTTAAGGTTTTATATGTTATGCACGGAGGTATGTATTAAAGAGTTTTTGGAATGTTGATTATAGTTAGTTAATGGATTAGTGATAAAAATATTAATATTATAGTTAATTAATGGGATTAATGATAGAAATGTTAATATTATAGTTAGTTAATTAATGGGATTAATGATAGATTATATAGTTAGTTAATGGTTAATGCTGTTGATGATAATATTAAATCTTTTTTTTAAATTAAATTTTAAAAAAAAAATTATAGGAAAAAGAATGTGAGCGAGTAAAGAGAGAGAGAGGGTGTGTGTGTGTGTGTGTGGATTAAAGGATGTGTAGGAAGGGGAATATTTAAAAAAAATTTTAAGTAAAAAAAAAGGAATATATATGTATACACACAACACTTATATAATAATATTTATATTTAAAAAAATGTTTTTTTCACAATCATGAATGAATGTTTATAATTGAAACATAAACAAATATATTCTTTATCCGATTAGGTTTGTTTGGTATGACAAAGTTCTTTTATTAGTTTAGTATCACTGGTACATATTACTGTATTTCAAATTTAATTGAATTCGTTACCGTCACAACAATTTATACATGCAGGCCACGAGATTTTGTTTTAAGGACAGGAACACCTGAAACCTATCTTTATCATTCATCAAAATATTTATGGTCTGTTTTGTCATCTTTATAATTTAGCGAAATACCAAAAAGTATTTAAACACCTTGGGTTCTCTAGGGTAAAACTATATATACAACCAAGTTTCTTCTAAATAGCAACTACTCTTTATATTGTTGATTGGCAAAATTATCCTTATTTAATTAATCATATAGTTGTTTGAATTCAACTGTTGATTTCAGGACCGTGTTATAATTGTTCCACCAAAGTCAACCATCGCAAGGACACGCACGATCTGACAATATGTTAATAAAATTCTCATTTTCTAAATCATTTTCTAAATTATTTTCTTCAAAGTAGGAGAGATTGAATCCATATTTATGATTTATGGTCATTTATTTGATCCTTCTAACAGAAAAAAATATCCTTGTAATGAATGAGTTCAACTATACATCTAATTTAATAGAATAGAATAGTTCCATCAAAGCTGGTCAAGCTCGTGTTAAATGATAAAATCAAGCACCAGTAATTTATTGAGTAGTACAACTTTTCATGCAAAAAAACATGTCAAAGTATGGAAATGAAGTCGATGATAGATCTATGTTACACATTTACACGAAGTAAAATTTTCTGAATTTGGTTAGTATTCCCGCTTTTATTATTATTACTTACTTCTTATGGATCTAAAATGCGGAGTATATAGCCCGTATAAATATAATATCATCAGACGAGTTTCATCATCATCATCGTCATTGTTATCGATAGAGAAATTCAGACATTTTGCTTTGACTGACTGAAATATGAGGATGTGGAAAAACGTGAGATGTGCAAGTAACCGGTTGCTAGAATTGACAGCATCCCAAAACTCTTCCAGTTAAAATCATGTGATTTAACCACACTTTTAACATCATTGATAAAATACGCTTACTTTATACATGTTTTAAAAACGAAATTGTACTATTGTTTTTTGTTAAATCTTATCATCATAATAAATTTAAATTCCAAAGTAACATCTTTTTGAAGGATGTTCTTTTTTATATTTGGCTTTACTTTTTTGACGCCTTTGACAAAATGGTTCTTTACATTGCCGTTTTTGTTGTGATTGAAAGAAAGATGATGGTTTTTATTATCTATCATTCAAAGCCAAATTAAATATATATATATATACCGTTAGCACTGCTTGATGATTCTGATGTAATCAATGTGTATATTATTATATAATTATTATAATAATTACCTGATTGGTTGGATATTTTTATTTTTTTTCATAAAAGACAAATGTTATTAGGATCTGCACACTTGAAGGTTATATTTTTGATATTTTGTACCATTGTTTTGTAAATATGATGCTGTATTATTATTATTATTATTACCTTTACCTAGATTAATTGGAATGTTATTACTATTATTATAAACTACTATAATCAGAATCATTATTATTAGAAGTCAAACTTAATAACAGATTACTATTTATATCAGTTGCTTCTTCTTCAAAATTAATTTTGTTATTAAATAGTGTGCGCATAAATAGATGTATATAAGGGAAAAAAATCACATATAAAAAAAAGTTATTTGTTTGGAGAGAGGAAAGTTGAAATTAAATTGATACAAGGATCTATCTTAGATAGTATAAATAGTGGTGTAGTCAATGTAGAAAATAAAAACACGTTATATACCACAAAAATTGATCACAATAGATCATAGGAACATTAGAAAGGAAAATCGACCAATAGTCATTGTAAATTATAGCAACATGCTTCTTTTTATTAAGAGAGAATTTAATCAATGAGCTTTTTCGACTGTCATATTTCCCGTAAACTTTTTCTGCGTAAATACAAAAGTATATGCATACGAAATAATAATAATAATAATAATAATAGTAATCGGAAATTTCCGTTATTATTATGTTACTATTAATATACATGAAGATTTTTTTCATTTAATAAAAAAGAGACAGAATTCAAATTCTATCTCCTCCACAATTACCTATTGAAATTGGTATGACCTATATTTGCTTATTTTTTGTTTGACTATGTTTTAAATTAAAATATAAAATAATTAATATTAAATAAAAGTAAAAAAAAATATAAGCGCATGCATCAAGTGATATAGTAACATTTTTAATTTTTAATTCGTAACGAACATAGTAAACATGCATTCTAATAAATAAAATTTTCCTAAACTTAACATTTATTAATATTTCATAGATATTAAGTTAATGCTTTTTAAGAATATTTTTTGTATTTTAAAGCTGAGAGTATAAATATATTATTATGAATAAATCTAGAAATGACGTTTGAATGATTATTAACATCAGGCAGAAGAGGACTAATATTGAAATTTTATGTTGAAATGAGCAATGGTTCTTCTTTCGCTACTTCTAACACAGAAAGTGAAAGAAGTTGTTTTTTACAATTAATCAAAGAAAACAAAGAACTTTTTTAGCAAGTGAAAAAGAATTTTATAGAAAAAAGTATATTTATTAATGTAAATTATTAAGTGCAATTTATAAATCTGGACCAAAGAATGTAACAAGTGTAAAACAACGAGATACCTGATAGGTTTTGTGGAAAGTGTGTTATTATTGGTCTACATTTACAGAGTGTTTTTTCAATACTTGGATATCTGGAAATGAGATAATTGATGATTTTATTAAATAAATTCGTAAAATAAATTAAAGCTAATTCGAACTTGGCCATAAACATGAAATGATCGATGTTACCAAAAAGCTACTTCACAATATGAAATTTATAACTGTCAATCAAAGAAGTAATTCGGAAGTTAGCTATTTCATTGCATTTAATATTAGATAACAAACCATTTCGCAGCTGCCAGGGAGCAATTACCAGGCATTAAAACGTATCAATAGAAAGCTCAAATTCTATTTAATATATTATCAAGCAATTCAAAAAAATGTAGAGTTAGAAGAAAGGTGTTTCAAGCATTTGAAAAATACAGTAAAGCTACACTTATATATATATAATAACAAAAAGAAATGATACTTATTCTGGATAGTAAGTATTAAAACAACAGATTGGGTAAATATAAATATCAAGGTATAAAGTTTAACACAAGGTTTTATTCAATGCGTCCAATTGAAAATAACAAAAAAGTTAACAAGAAATGCACCTGTAGTTTGTCGTGAAGGATTGGCAGATGTTTCAGTCTCGGAAAGTAAAGAGGTTTTGTTTATTATCCACAATTAAATATGGTGCGGAATTCCTAATTTAATTAAATCAAATTCTATTTCATTAATTCTTCTCTATCATCTGCACAAGTGAAGAAATCCTTTTAACAACTAAATATAGGTCACTAACTATTAAATTTTTGATTGGGAGTTTTGATTAGCCAATACGTATATTAATCCACAGTTTCATCATCATTTATGACACCAGATCCTACTGCTATTAAACATCGTTATTGCTCTCTTCTAGAAATCTCTTGAATGCTATTGTTGTAAACAAAAAATATTTCCTGAAAAATATTCCAAAGAAATAATAATCATATAGATTTGATAAAATCATGGCAGCGACTTTACGTTATCTTGATGCAACTTTTAACTTTTTCATAAGAAAGAATCATCACAAAAAATTACTTTAGCAATGATGCTCGCTATCACCATTTTCAAAAGCTAACTCGAACGAACTATTAAATTGCTTAATAGAATAAATTAGTGATATCAGCCGTTAAAAAACCTTAGCTGGCTAATCTAATAAACTTTTAGCCGGCCAAGAACTTTTTACCTCGGATAAATATTATATATTTATACGAGTTACCAAAGAATCAATTGTTTTTATCGTTTATAAAATTTTTATCAAAAATTTAAATAAGAACGATTCAAAAAAGGGTTGAATTTTCTTTTTAAAAAAAAAATTTATATATATACAGTATAACCTCGTTACAACGGAATGGCCGGGCATATGAGAAAATTTCATTCATTCATTGAAACGCGATTAGTAATCTTGTTTCAATGAATTTTCATAATGTGAAATAAGATTCGTTGAAACAAGGTTTCACTGCACTGTACTGTTTTTACCAAGTCTATTTCTTTTTTCTTTTCCAGCTGATGAAAACGACCTCTCAGATGGCACTGAGCTTGCCGGCTGACATCACTAGAGTAAATATATTTTTTACTTTACAAAGTAACAACATTCGATTTAAAATTCATAGTAATAAAAAAAATTTTATATAGTCATATTTAAAAGTTTAAATAAACACATAATAGTATCTTGTTGTTGGTAAATTATTTTTGGAAAAAACCTCGTTGTTACAGTGTGTTACAAAAAAAATTGGCCAAATTTAGATGTGATCTGAAACAACAGGAGGGAACGTCCTATATAAGGAATGGATTTTCACAATTGATTTCAATTTTTTTTATACAGTTTAAAATACTT
>CAUDNR010004309.1:18975-32109 GCA_958430865.1 Entrophospora sp. SA101 | reverse complement strand
AATCATCGTACAACTCCAAACAAAGGATTAGATGTGTTGGACATGACTTCTAAAGGTATATTATTCAATGGTGATTACAATAAATGGAGTTATAACCGAAAATTTTTCTCAAAAGCCATCTCGGCGTCAAGTTTTGCCAAACAAAGTGTCAAGATCAATCAATCATTATTTTAGGAAATGGAAGAATATTGGAAGGATTTGGATCAACGAAATGGTGAAATAATTATTAATATGATGGAGTGGGACCGAAAGATTTTTCGCCAGTGTTATTTTTTTGATAACGACAAATAAAAAATGCGATATTCTAGAGAATTACCATAAAAATTTTGTGCCCCCCTGAAAAAATCCTGAAACAGAAAGCATGATTTTATCACGTCAGTTCTAAAAATTTTTTATGACGACTCCGTTTTTACATATTTTACCAAACTATAATAATAATAGTTATGGCAAAAAATTGTTCCGCAGTTGCGATTGTGAATAAAATCTATTCGAATTATAAACGAATGATTAAATTTATTTTTATCAAAAAAAGAAATAAAGAAATTTTTAAAGTATAATTGATAACATTATTTCAAATAAATTCTTTAAAACAATACCATTTAAATTTACTACAGTACTGTTTATGTGATTGATTCAATCGTTAGCACCAAATAAACAAATAATTTCACAGTTATTGAAGCCAATGCCAATAACAAAAATGGCACCACATTTAACTGCCTTTATAATAAAAACTCACAGGTGACCTTTATTTGTTGATGAGTTGATGAAAAATGCAATTATTATTGAATGCAATATATATATATATATATATAATAAATTTATAATAATATAATTAAATATAGATAATCCTTGTCTCAACAAAGAAAACTAAAACTTCAATTCAAAATTTACATACAAGTGTTTTAAATACCTACCTGACTGGCATGATGTAAAAATTAAGAATGAAATTGATTGTATTGAAATAAAAGGATAAAAGACGCCAAGGAAAAATGAATTCTATTATTATTATTATATATTATTATTAAAACCCTACTATTTACTATCACGATTTATTAAATATAATAAAATTCATTGATTTTTTACATGAGAAGTAGATAGATATAGGGGTAATCATTTGTTTATTTTTATTCCTATAATAATTAACGTTATAGTTGTAATGAATACAATTATATTAGTACCGGCTGATTCATAAAAGAAAATCTTTTCTTATATATTAATATTAATATAGTAATAGTGAAGTTTTTAATACTAATACCAAGAATATCGTGTGTTACGGATCTACTAAGCCCCAGATATTTTCATACAATAACTCAATTTCAGAAAATTTCGCGTAACATCACAAATATCTTTTCCATAAAGGAAATACAGTTTTAAATTACTATTATAATTAGATTTTCCTACTTCAATAACAATTATCCGGGGAGCCTGATCTACCACATGAAACAACAATGATTAGTTCGGGTATTTAATTTGATATATATATTAATATTAATATAATGATGACGATAATGATGATGATGATGATGATGATGATGATGATGATGATGATGATGGCGATCTTCGGGTAAATAATAAATTTGTTAAATGGAATTCATTTATTTGGATTCTATGATAAATCTTATGTCAATTAATTTTTTCATATTTATAAAAATATCCTTGCAAATATATTATTATTATTTATTATTATTATTATTATTATTATTATTATTATTATTATTATTATTATTATTATTATTATTATTATTATTATTATTAATATTATTATACTTTTTTTTCCGGAGTTTTTTTTCCGCAAGACCTGTCACTAATACTAATTATAATAATACTAAATGAACCATTTTAGATTCCTTTAATACAGTTCTTAAAAAAACTTTTTTTTTCATATTCTTACAATTACTATTCTTAAACATTTTTTTTACAATACAAGAATAAAAATTTAGTTCTCAAAATGTCAAATAAAAAAAGAAATATTGATCCTTCAACTAAAATGACAGACATGATAACAAATGGAAAGCCGAAAAAAAGATGTATTGATGATAAAGATGATAATATTACAACAATGGACACAATAAAAAATGTTTCCCTGTTTGCACTGTCCACAGGAGATGCCTTTACAAATTATGTACCAATACTTAAAACAATCTGTGATTTATGTGAAACAATTATAAGACTTTATGATACTATTAAAGAAAATAAGACAATTTCTATAGCATTAATTCATAGAGTTGAATTGGCACATGTAGCCATTAAACAAATGGAAAGAGAAAAAGAAGCAAATGAAGAAAATTTCCGTAAAGAAAGTTATTTTAAAGCATTTAATAGGCTTGAAGCTGTTTTGAAAAATATTAAACATTTTATTAAACATATTTCAAGTTATGGAGGATTTAAAAAATTTTTTAATGCTGACCACATTAAAAAGTGCTATGATGATCATGTTAAACATTTAGAAGGAGCATGTGCAGATTTACAATTCAATGTGATTCTTTCCAGTTATCATACAATGAAACAACAAGGCAATAACATGGAGAAATATTTTGCTAAAATATATGAAAAATTTGAGGTATAAAGTAAATGATATCAATTGTTTTTATTTTTTTATAAATGCATTGAAAAATATTTATATATATATATCTAAATATTCTGTTTAGAATTTGGAAACAACAATGCAGAATAATGGATCAGTTTTAATAAAAAAATTAAATCAATGTGTGTTATCTGACAATTTGGAACTTAATCCTATAATAAAATTGGCAAAAATTGATCCCAAGGATATATGATGTAGAATTAAGTTACAGAAAGGATACAGATGTAAGAGGTGCAAATAAGAGGGTTGCTAAAAAAATGCTTAGAAAAACAGTTGAGGTGGCATGTAAAACTATTTTAAATTATCCAAAGGATGATGATGATACCTCTGAATCAAAAAAATTTCAAGCAAAACTTGCAATACTAAATGCTATTCAATGTAAATATATCATTAAATTTTATGGTATCTCCAATGTAAATTCTCATAATGCTTTGATATTTGGCTGGGCTGAAAAGGGCAATTTAAAAGATTTGTACAATACTCATTACATTGACTGGGTTACAAAATTAAAGATTTCATATGATGTCATTAGAGGACTTTTTTTTATGCATAATGGTGAAATTTTACATCATGATGTTAAATGTGAAAATATATTAGTAGGTTTTATATTTTTTTTTGTAAAACATCATTAGCACACATTAACCAACATGTACTCTTTTTAGATTGATGAGGATGGAAATGCAAAAGTTTCAAATTTTGAACTTAGTCGTAATCTATCTGGTGAAACTTCAAGAATTTCAAATTTAAATGACTATATTCCTTGGTTGGCTCCTGAAAAAATAGAATCAGGAACTCAACTTTATAATCTTGATTGTGAAATGTTTAGGTAAACATGAACAGAAATGATTTGATTTTAAATAAAATTTCATTAACTAATTATTAATTTGTCCATTCATTCAGCTTTGGAATGTTTCTTTGGGAGCTTACTTATCAACAAATTCCATATAAAGAAATGAATGCAATTAGTATTGGTGAACATGTCAAAAGTGGTCAAAGAGAAACTATAAAAATTGGAGTGCACAATGTTGAAATTCAGCAAGTTTTAATTCAAATTATTAATAAAGGTAAATGATAACAAAAGTAATAATCATTACATCAATAAACATTTTAATAATTTATAATTATTGTTCATTGTTAGCCTGGGAACATTCACCCCATAATCGTCCATCTTTTGATGAAATAAAAAATGAATTGGCAGAATCATGGAAATGTTTTGAAAATACTAAATATGTAGCTAAATTTATTGCTAAAGATGAAGTTTCAAATGACAAAATTCAACATCATAACATTGATAAGGACTCAGATTTTAAAGTTGTTAAAAAAACTTTATTTGAATCTCCCATACCATTAGATGAAGGAGTGAAAGCTTATAAAGGAGGAAAATATCAATTGGCATGGAAATGTTTTTGTGAAAATGCTGAACTTAATAATTATAATGCAATTTATTGGAAAGCATACTATTTACAACATGGTGAAGAAACAGGCAAAGCCAGTCAAGAAGACAAAGAAAAGGCAATTGAATTGTATAAAATTGCAGCTGACAATGGTATAGCCAAGGCTCAATATAATTATGCATCCCTCATTTACGAAAAAGATAAAGTAGCAAACCTTAAAGAATTTAAGAAATATTTACAATTGGCAGCTGAAAATGGATATGAGGTTGCTTTGCACTTCTTAGGTGTTTACTATTTTGAAGGAACCCATGGTTACGAAAAGGATCATGATCAAGCCATAGATTATCTTAAATGTGTAGCTTTTCAAAATCATAATGAACAATTTAGTCAGAATGCAACAAATATAATAAATCAAATAAATCAATCTAATCAAACAAATCAAACAAACCAAACAAATCAAATAAATCAAATAAACCAAACAAACCAAACAAACCAAACAAATTAAACAAATAAATAAATCATATAGACAAAAATGGAAGGTAGTTTTTTTTTCAAATATCAATATTATTTATTTAGTGTATGGATAAATTTTTTAAAATAAAAATATTACTATTGATTAGATAGGATATCTGGTGTTTTTTGTTATGGTGAATGATAATTATTGCTTTCTTTATTCATTCATTGTTTGATTTAAATGGTGTTTGCTTGCTTTATTTGTTTTAGCAATCTTCAACCATATCAATTAAGACTAATTCGTAAAATTGTAAAATTGCAACTACCTAAATTTATAAATTTTACTTATTAAAAGATATAAACACACGTTCAACACTAAAAAATGGTAAACATCATAAGGAAAGTCTCTATTGTGAAAACGGATTCTACATAAACGTTTATATTATAGATATTTATGCTACTCGTTTGTTTCAAAATGCAACTTTATCGTTTAATATTCATCTTCATCAAAATGTCTGATAACAAAAGTTCTATAATAATAACGGAAAATCCCCGATTACTATTATTAGTACTATTAATACTACTACTACTCACTACTAATACTAATACTAAGCCAAATGATCCGTTATAGAGAAAGCGAATGTAATTAATAATTCGAAAGCATTGAATTAAATTTCATGATTACCAAGCGCACAAAATTTTAATGTGAATAGCAGTTTGAATTGATTAAAAAACTATTATTCGAAAGACAAGCGTAGGTTGTGGGAATCACATTGTAGATGTTGTGGGGAAAATCCAATGTTACAGAATTGGATAAAACTCACTGTTATGAAGGTGAAAAAGACTTTCAATATTTTGATGCTAGCTTAGATTACTAGGTTATTTTAAGAAGTTGGATAACATTATGAAATTTCGACATTTTTATTTTGAGTAAAAAAAGTCCAAGAAATTGGTAATGAACGCTTTCATGAATTTAAGCTACTGGTAAATTTTATAATGCATCTATTGTATGACATACAGTAATTTCGGAAGACATACAATAAATAGGGTTACTTTTCATAGTAACATATTTTTATAAAATAAAGAAACCAAACACAATTTTATCTTAATAAACATCCTGTTAATATACGCACAAAGTACCGAAAGATAGTACCCAACGACACTGCCTTTTAATAATTTTTTATTCTCAATTTATATATTAGGCGTACAAAATCATTATAAGTCACGCGGCACCATCTTTCGAAACTTTACAACAATGTTTTATTTAAAATTTAACATCCTAAATTAACCAATTAATGGATTAATACGAAGAAATAAATAAATATCATACACAAATAAGAAATAAAGAAATTATTATTATTGTGTATATATATAAATAAGGTAAAAATTAAAGGGGGTGTGAATTTACAAGGAGTTTTGATGATTAATTCAAGTAAATTAATTGGATAAAAGTGATTAGATGATAATTAACGGGATAAATTGAAAAAGAATGTGAATATAGAATCTATAGTAAAGATTCTAAATGATGCATGTGAATGCACGAGTTTGCGAATGTGGAATAAATCATAATCTAATCGCAAAGATAATGGTAAAAATGATGGCGAAATGAAAAAAGTAAAGTGGATGGGCAACAAAACAAAAGAAAAAAATAAATTGTCCATTACATCCAAAATTAAAAAAAAATTTGAATGTATATATTAAAAAGTAAATTGTCCAAAATTGTCTCTATAATAAAAAAAAAATATACAAATTTCCAAGAAAAATAAAGAAAAGTTTTTTCAGAATGTTTTTTCATTCTTACTAAAACCATAACACAACTATCGTCCTAATAATAATATTATTATTATCAACAAAAAACCCACCCAAATAAAATAAAATAAAAAATACAAGGGGAAATTACAATCATTAATTAATCCTTCCTTTTTTCTCTCTCTCATATACATTCTCTCCAAACAAGTGTCATTTTTTTCTAATTTTGTTACGAAAAATTTTTTTTTTGCTCTATTGATTTAATTCTAACATCTTATATTCTTCATAATTATGTTTCTAAATATTTTTTTAATGAATAAATCCAATATCTATCTTCATTAATCTATATGTCATTATGTCATTATTTGTCTATTATAAATTATCTACTGCTTTCAACAATCATCGACATTCTTTTATTAACTTGTCTTTTTAACATCGATGATGGTTCGTTAGAGAAACTAGAAACATTGCCATTTACTATGCTTTTTGGTCTTGGCCTAACCGGTGCAGAATTAGTACGCCTAGTTATAGGTGTTGGTAAAGATGAAGAATTTGAAGGAGTAGTGGAAGCAGAAGACAAAGGCTTTTTTGATGATGATAATACTATTGATGGAGAAGGAGGAATGCTACTTTTTGTAGATTTAGTAGATGGATTATTTTTATTACCATTGTTTTTATTGTTGCCATTTATTTCAATTTTTAATTTTGTTTTTGTAGCAGACGGTGATGATGATGAATTAGGAGGCGATGGTGATGATGATGAAGGTACACTTAATAAACCATTAACAATATAAGGAGATGATGATGGTTCTAACATAGTTGGAGTTGCAACTGAAGATATCGATGATGACGATTCACTAGATGTACTAGAAATACTATTACTACGTTTAGTATTATTAGAATCATCACCATCATTATTATTACCATTATTTTCTAAAAAGAGTGAATTGTTTTGGTCAGTTGATGATGGTGATGATGACAATATATTGTTGTTGCTGTTGTTGTTGTTGTTGTTGTTATTATTATTAGAGAATGAAGAAGATCGTGGAGATCTGGGAGACTTTGACGAAGCTTTGTTACTCGAGTTGAGATGCGATAATGGATCAATGGAATTTTTAACAAATAAACTATTACGCTTTTTCGTTGATGACGAGGGAGATGTTTCTGAATTACTCCTATGATTAGGTCTAACGGGTGATACGTTTCGTGAAATGTTAGAATTAGAACGTACAGGCGAAACAGCTCTGCTTGGTGCCCGACTTGGTGTCCTACTTGGTGCTCTACTTGGTGCTCTACTTGGCGCTCTACTTGGTGCTCTACTATTGCCACCCATCATGGCTTGAGTAATTGCTTGACTAATAGCTTGACTATTTCTTCTTGATTTAGTTCCATTATTGTTAAGACCTGTGGGTGATACAGATCTACTAGGGATATATTGGCTGTTTCTACGTGATTGTGGAGATCTTCCATTACTATTACCATTTGAAGGTGAAACTGAACGACTAGCTGATGGAGCTTTAGCAAATAATCTGCTATTTCTTTTATTTTCGTTGGTAGGTGAAGATGGTCTGCTTGGCATTGCCTTTTGGCTATCTTTACGTTTTGAAGCATTTTTTGATTTATTGCTGTTTTCATCATCATTATTGTTAGCGTTTTTTGTATTTTTAGAGCCAAATTGTTCAAAACCGAAGAACATTTGATTTACAATACGCTCAGAAATTTCAGATTGCTATAAAATTGAATTATGGGAAGATGGAATGAATAAAAAAAAAAAAAAAAAACAAAAATACATAATTACTAAATTTTCTTTAAATAAAAATTCCGATATTCTTTTATTTACCAAAGTGTCCAAGTAACGTTTGCTTTCATGCATAAAAGGTTTACGTTCAGATTCTTCATAAGCAACACAAGCATTGATTAGTTGATCTTCAATCTTAACCAAATTGGGCCAACATGTTTTTCTCCATTTTTCTTCTTCCAATAATCGAAATGAACTTTGGAATAGACGACGTGGGTCAGAAGCCTTTTTCTCAAATTCAATCATTTTCTGGAGGCGATGAATGAGGCGAGGGTGATAAATGAGAGGAAAGAGAGTAAAGAAACACATCAATTGATTAATTAGCGATTAACGTTAATGTATTTGCGGTTTTGGTTTAATTGACATAATATTTATTAATCCTAACCTCGATTAAAGCACGTCTTTCTAACATCCATCTATATATCTTGGCACATTTAGCATAAAGATCTTGAAGACGATCAATTTCTTGCGCGAGTAATTCGTATACTTCTTCAGCAGAATTCACTAAAATTTTCGAGAGGTTGAGCGAACGTAAGTGTGATTGATCAGTTATAAACAAATAAACAAACAAACAAACTAAAATGATTTTCCTAAAAAAAACTATATGTTTAACTTACATGAATGTAAATTTGAAAAGAATTCATCACGTTCATATTGAGGAACCAAACATTTATCCCATAATTCACCCAATTGTACTGTATACTACATTTCGTTATTACATCAATATAAATATATCATCAATAAAATATATCGTTAATAAAAGGAACAACAACAGAAACAACAACAATAACAATAAACCCTCATTAAATAAAACAAATAATTCATAATAAACCTCGTCGATAGCCTTTTGAATTCGTTGTCTCATAATTTCACGAAGGCTTTCATATTCTTTTGATAATTTATCGATATTCTCTTCGTCCAACGAATCACTAAATTCCAATCTTTTCTCTTTCGGAATATCCAATTCTTCATAGAAGTTATGTATAGTTTTCTTCAACATCATCAATTTCTGTTTACGTTCTGTGTAACTTTTTTCCAAGCCGAGGATTTTCTTTTTTAGAATTTCTAAATGATCCGATGTCAATTTTAGCCCGGACGGGAGCTGTGCAGTATAATAAATGTAATGGCATAATTCCAGATCCAGATTTATAACTTGGCCTTGTTCTAATTTATCGGCATCATTATTTATAATATCGCTATTATTACTATTTGTAAGACTATTACTACTAAGACTATTATTATCATTGCTACTATTATTGTTCTTATTTTTTAGCGTTTCTTGTAACGCTTCAAAAATGTCCTTTGGATTTGGTTTATCAACAAATAATTGTGATAAAGCCTTATCTATTTCATCTTTTGGTTTGTAGCAAAGAGTGTCCCAATAATAATGAAGTTGAATCGATGATTCTTCAAATTCGTTTCGAAGACCAAGCTAACAATTACAATAAGATATGATATGACGAATGGTAAATAATCTATTAATTGTTAATAAGATGCATTATTGTAAAAAATACTTTACCACAACACGGCTATATTCATCATACTTGCACCATATCTATAAATCAAAATAATATATATGTATATATATATATATTAATGAATTATGAATGAATATATGTTTAAAAACAGGATTTAAATAAAATATATATACAAACCGGACGAACTACAGCTGTACCCAAATTACTCTCAAACACCTAAAAAAATAAAAATATCATTAATCATTAGTCAATTATCACCTTCTTTATTCTTATTTATCACATTCTCTCGTCCACCTTCCTTTTAAAACATACCTCGTCAGACGGAACGACATAATCAGAATCTAACTCTTTAACAAATGTTCGAAGACTTGTCAACCATTTCTTAATATTCTCCCTTGTCAAATCAGCTTCCTCTTTTAACTCATTTCGTATACTTGATAATTTATCACGCGTTAAATTATTTATTTCAACATGCAATAAAGCAGCTTGTGATATTATCGTGTCTACATTACGACCAAACAATTGACTATATTCCTCTATTTCTATCTATTATCATAAATAAAGAAATTGCCATAGAGATTAATATCTACATATCGATAAATCTATAGTAATGATATATAATGAATGGATGAACGAGTAATGGTTTAAACAAGTACAAACCAATAAATCCTCTATTTCAGCAGATAAAGTTGATTTCCATAAAACTTGTTCTTGTATAAGTTTATCAAGTTCCGTTAATATCGTCTTTTTTTTTTTTAATAAAAAGAGAAAATAAATAAATTTATAAAAAAAAAACTTTCATCGTTGCATTATTGTTTATTTAAAATAAATGCAAAAACCTGTAATTTTCCTCTGGCCCATTCTGACTGATCACCATAATCGTTATTACCATTACCAGTTTCGTTTACAGCACGATACTCAACCCATAAAGATCTTAGTTGGTCTACTTTGAAATAAAGTGCATCCATTATAATAAAATTTTATATTAATTATATAAATAATAATAAAATTTTTTAAACTTTTTTTTTTTTTTGAAGTTTCTTCTTGTACAGAGAGAGAGAAAGAGAAAAAAACCAAAATTTTAATTAATTAACTAACTAGTAGTTAATAAAATTAATAAATTATGAGTTAATTTGAAATATTTGAAATATTTTTTTGCAAGGAAGTGAAAAGTGAAGAATAAATAAAAAAAAAATGGAAATTTGAAGGTTGATTATTATATAAAAAATAAATAAATGTTTTAAATCTAATACTTCTTTATGTTGCTTAGTTCTGTGTAACAATATAAGTATATATGAAAAAAAAATATATAATAATGATAGTGATAAAAATGGAAATAATGGAAAAAAAATTTATTATTATTTATTATCTCATGAAAAATAAAACAAAAAAAAAAAAACTGAAAGAATTTGATTGATTTGAATTATTATAATGGCAATGGTGATGATGTTTCAGGGGTCAAGTGTTGATAGTTTGATATCAAAAATTTTAATATTATTCATTCCCTTAATCAGACACGCATTTTTCACATACACTTCCACACTACACCACAAATAAAATGTGTTGCTTTGTGTTATTCTCTTAAATAATAAAAAACGGAAAAACGGAGATTTCAAATTTTTAATTCGGCGATTTAATTATATTTTAATAGTAAATAGTCTATTGATTATGCAGTATATTAATAGCTGGTAGTGTAAACAGTTAGCATATTTATAGCCCATTAGTTAATATAATTAGTAAATCATTGTTGGACAATTGATTGGTGTATTTATTTGTATGCATAAATAATTATAATAATAGCAGTAATATAAGACATGTGGTTTTAGTTGGTAAAAAACAAAATTCTGCGTGGTTGGACATGGCACTATTATCATCTGCCTTTTGCTTTTGGCATAATTGACGACTTTATTTAAATTCTTATTGGTTCTCTTTGTATTTTAATTGATTTTTAAATTTGGAAGTTATTTATTTTAAAAAAAATAATTAATTAAATATTTACAACATTTGATTTAATGATGATTATTCTTTCATTATCATCATCATTATCATCATCATCATCATCATCATCATCATCGCCATCTCCATCATCTCCATCAGCGAGTGAGCGATTTTTCCATGGATAGATTAAAAAACTAAATTAAATTATTCACATGAAGGAACAAAATGATATTAAAATTATTATAAATTAAAATGTTAAATTAAAATTTTTACTTTATTAATAATATTTATTATTATCATCCATCATCCCTCAAAAATCAAAATAAATACAAAAAAAATATATAAAATATAAATTATAAACAAAACCAACTCAAACCAACACAATCTATTCTATTCTATTATATTAAAATTAATAATTAATTAATCTAAAATTAAAAGTCCAATGTCAATGTCTTTTTTTTTTTATCAATTAATAATAATTAATTTAAAATCTTGGATAGATGTTATTATTGTTGTTAGTAATATTTCCATTATTGTCATCCTCATATAATGTATTTTGACTTTGCTGATAAAATTGCTGTTGTTCTATTGGTATTAGCGGATGACCTGTTATTGCTGCTCCATATTGTTGCTGTAATTGTGGCTGTTGTCGCATAGGTGGATATTCAGATGTTTCCATACCTACTTCCTCACCACCCGTCGCAATTCCGATATTGGCCGTATAATCATAATACTGTTGTTGCGGTCCAATATCTGTTGACAATGATTCGAATGACCTTATCGATGTTGAATCTCCTTCTTTTCCCATCAAATGTTGATTATTATAATTTTGATACTCTGTAGATGATAATAAGCCAGTCTTAAGACCTTGATCATTAACATCATACCCATCTTCATGTGTCAAGTGTATAGGTCCATTATTGTTCTGTCCCATTTGTTGTCTTTTCTTGAATCCTCTTGAATGGCTACATGTGCCAATTCAACTCTATGAATTAATGCTATAGAAATTGTCTTATTTTCTTTAATAGTATCATAAAGTCTTATAATTGTTTCACATAAATCACAGATTGTTTTAAGTATTGGTACATAATTTGTAAAGGCATCTCCTGTGGACAGTGCAAACAGGGAAACATTTTTTATTGTGTCCATTGTTGTAATATTATCATCTTTATCATCAATACATCTTTTTTTCGGCTTTCCATCATTTATATTAGGTGAAATATTATCTTTATAATCAATATGTCTTTTTCTATTATTTGGCATTTTGAGAACTAAATTTTTATTCATTGTGTTCTAAAAAAAAGTTTTTTAAGAATAGTAATTGTAAGAAAAAATTTTTTTTTAAGAGCTGCTATATTTAAAGAAATCTAGAATGGCCATGTAATATCATCATAGCAAATAATGACAAGTCTTGCGGAGAAAAACTCCTTAAAGAACATCAAAAAAAAATAAAAATAGCATCCTGATTAGAAAAATTAATTTACCAATTTTATTTAATTTATTTTATTGTTAAAAAATTTTATATTAACGAATATTCGATATGAATATTCGGTTACACGTATTAAATATTAATATGAATATTCGAACATTCGAATATTCAATGATAGTAATATATAGTAATGCTCTGCGCAACATAGCAGAAGTATATATGTATATAAACAGGAACAGGTGGGACCGTTCTGGGAACACAAAAATTAACAGGAGGGAACACAAAATTTTAACCCATGCTATTTGTTGATT
>CAUDNR010004309.1:7096-18965 GCA_958430865.1 Entrophospora sp. SA101 | reverse complement strand
CTACAAATGCCAAATAATAGAAAAAGACATATGGATTATAAAGATAAGATTTCACCTAATATAAATGATGGAAAGCCGAAAAAAAGATGTATTGATGATAAAGATGATAATATTACAACAATGGACACAATAAAAAATGTTTCCTTGCTTGTACTGTCCACAGGAGATGCCTTTACAAATTATGTACCAATACTTAAAACAATATGTGATTTATGTGAAACAATTATTAGGCTTTATGATACTATTAAAGAAAATAAGACAATTTCTATAGCATTAATTCATAGAGTTGAATTGGCACATGTAGCCATTAAACAAATGGAAAGAGAAAAAGAAGCAAATGAAGAAAATTTCCGTAAAGAAAGTTATTTTAAAGCATTTAATAGGCTTGAAGCTGTTTTGAAAAATATTAAACATTTTATTAAACATATTTCAAGTTATGGAGGATTTAAAAAATTTTTTAATGCTGACCACATTAAAAAGTGCTATGATGATCATGTTAAAAATTTGGAAGGAGCTTGTGCAGATTTACAATTCAATGTGATTCTTTCCAGTTATCATACAATGAAACAACAAGACAATAACATGGAGAAATATTTTGCTAAAATATACGAAAAATTTGAGGTATAAAGTAAATGATATCAATTTTTTTATTTTTTTATAAATGCATTTAAGAATATTTATATATATATATATCTAAATATTTTGTTTAGAATTTGGAAACAACAATGCAGAATAGTGAATTAGTTTTAATAAAAAACTTATCTAAATATGTGTCATCTGACAATTTGGAACTTAATCCTATAGTGAAATTGGCATAAATTGATCCCAGGAATATAGATGATGTAAAATTAAGTCACAGAAAGGATACAGATGTAAGAGGTGCAAATAAAAGGGTTGTTAAAAAAATACTTAGAAAAACAGTTGAGGTGGCATGTAAAACTATTCTACATTATCCAAAGGATGATGGTACCTCTGAATCAAAAAAATTTCAAGCAAAACTTGCAATACTAAATGCTATTCAATGTAAATATATCATTAAATTTTATGGTATCTCCAATGTAAATTCTCATAATGCTTTGATATTTGGCTGGGCTGAAAAGGGCAATTTAAAAGATTTGTACAATACTCATTACATTGACTGGGTTACAAAATTAAAGATTTCATATGATGTCATTAGAGGACTTTTTTTTATGCATAATGGTGAAATTTTACATCATGATGTTAAATGTGAAAATATATTAGTAGGTTTTATATTTTTTTTTGTAAAACATCATTAGCACACATTAACCAACATGTACTCTTTTTAGATTGATGAGGATGGAAATGCAAAAGTTTCAAATTTTGAACTTAGTCGTAATCTATCTGGTGAAACTTCAAGAATTTCAAATTTAAATGACTATATTCCTTGGTTGGCTCCTGAAAAAATAGAATCAGGAACTCAACTTTATAATCTTGATTGTGAAATGTTTAGGTAAACATGAACAGAAATGATTTGATTTTAAATAAAATTTCATTAACTAATTATTAATTTGTCCATTCATTCAGCTTTGGAATGTTTCTTTGGGAGCTTACTTATCAACAAATTCCATATAAAGAAATGAATGCAATTAGTATTGGTGAACATGTCAAAAGTGGTCAAAGAGAAACTATAAAAATTGGAGTGCACAATGTTGAAATTCAGCAAGTTTTAATTCAAATTATTAATAAAGGTAAATGATAACAAAAGTAATAATCATTACATCAATAAACATTTTAATAATTTATAATTATTGTTCATTGTTAGCCTGGGAACATTCACCCCATAATCGTCCATCTTTTGATGAAATAAAAAATGAATTGGCAGAATCATGGAAATGTTTTGAAAATACTAAATATGTAGCTAAATTTATTGCTAAAGATGAAGTTTCAAATGACAAAATTCAACATCATAACATTGATAAGGACTCAGATTTTAAAGTTGTTAAAAAAACTTTATTTGAATCTCCCATACCATTAGATGAAGGAGTGAAAGCTTATAAAGGAGGAAAATATCAAAGGGCATGGAAATGTTTTTGTGAAAATGCTGAACTTAATAATTATAATGCAATTTATTGGAAAGCATACTATTTACAACATGGTGAAGAAACAGGCAAAGCCAGTCAAGAAGACAAAGAAAAGGCAATTGAATTGTATAAAATTGCAGCTGACAATGGTATAGCCAAGGCTCAATATAATTATGCATCCCTCATTTACGAAAAAGATAAAGTAGCAAACCTTAAAGAATTTAAGAAATATTTACAATTGGCAGCTGAAAATGGATATGAGGTTGCTTTGCACTTCTTAGGTGTTTGCTATTTTGAAGGAGCCCATGGTTACGAAAAGGATCATGATCAAGCCATAGATTATCTCAAATGTGTAACTTTTCAAAATCACAATGAACAAATTAGTTGGGATGCAACAAACATAATAAACCAAATAAACAAAATTAGAGGGTAGTTTTTTTTTCAAATATCAATATTATTTATTTAATGTATGGATAAATTTTTAAAGTAAAAATATTATCACTGATTAGATAGGATATCTATGCATTTCAAAAAATGTTTTCAGTTTGAAATGACCTTTTTTTGTTGAATGATAATTATTGCTTTCTTTATTTCAATTGAATTTATTGAATTATGGAAGCTGCAATTTAGATATTTGCAACAAAAAGTGTTTGCTTGCTTTATTTGTTTTGGCATTCCTCGAGCATATCAATTAAGGCTAATTTGCAAACTTATGCCACTACCTAAAGTTCATATGAACATTTATATTATAGATATTTATGCTACTCATTTGTTCCAAATGCAACTTTATATTGGTTATTGTTCAATGTATATATATATAACATGCCTACCTTCATTAAAAATGCCTGGTAAAAAAAGCTCTATATTACCAATGATGGTTCATATCTAGTTTCTTTAATTGAAAAATAATAATTCTATCATCACGAACAAGAGCATTAATACTCACTATTATAAAATTTGGTGAAGTCCTGATTGGCTAATTTGAATTTCACGTGTATGAATTGCAGATTCATTTTCATGCACAACAAATATACATAAATAAAGAAAGTTCCATGATTTAGTTGTTGAGTTGAACAGCAACTTATTGTTATATAGAATGTTTCTGGATGATATTTAGGACTTTTTTCATCAGACAAATATTTTCCTGATCTAATTATTTCTTGCCTTCTAGGTTCTGCTAATTCAATTTCTTCATAAGTTTCTTTATAAAAAATCATGAGTTTCTTGAGCAGTAGGTCTTATTTCAGGATCATGATCCCAACTAAGGTTTCTGGTCCAAACTGTTTTCTCAAGGCCCAAACTAGTTTGGGCAATTTGAGCTTCTCAGCATTTTTTATAACATGAACATTAAAAAATTATACCAATCAACTTATTTTAACTTAAACAACTTTAAAGTAATTTCGCCCAATTTCGGCTAATAACAAAAAATAGTTTGGGCTTATAAAAAAGTAATTTTTTCCACAATTTCGGCTACTAATAAAGAGAGAAACCTTAATCCCAATATCTTTTCTAAAACTCCATTGAGCACAAAAAAAACTATTTTTCAAGTATAGTCGAACCCTTGTTTCAACGAACTTCATTCCAGCGAATTATAATTAAATTCGCATTTCAATCAACGAGTTTTAAAAATCTTGTTACACCTTATGAAAAGATACAAATTCATTGAGACGCGATTAGTAATCTCGTTTCAACAAACTTTGAATGAAATGATAAATTTTAGTTATTGTAAAAAGGCGAAACTTTTAATATTAATTTTTTTATAAATTTTATTTATTAATTATAACAATAATTGTAATTATTGATCTTTTTAGTTAAAAGCAAAAATTAATTCATGCTTTGGAATCACCAAAGATCCAAGCACAAATGAATATATGTTGGTATTTGAATTAATTGTATGAGGTGGCTAAATTAATTAGATGTTACTAAGCTTGCTGTATTATTATTACTGCTACTATCGTTATTGTTATTGATGTTGTTGTTATATTAATATCTCCTAATTCGCTGCCATTATTACTATTTAATTTGCCTTCTTTATTATTATATTTATCCTGCTATGAGTATTATTTTTTTTTTTTGAGCAAATGTATGTTTTTTTCTTTTGTCATTCTAAGTAATGCAGATGGACACATCTCAACTAAATGTCTATGCCACTGAATTCTGCACTAAAATTTCGGACATAAAAATGAATGTTAAAAGGAATTTTTTTTTTATCATAAAAATATTTGTCTAGTAAATTATTTGATAAGCCGGCTAAAGTTTTCTACCGCTAATTTGATTTGCATAATTATTTATCAAAAAGATTCAAAATTACTTGGGAAAGATAAAATCAAAATTTTCTTTTTATAAATAATTAATTTTATTAGCTAAAATGTGTATTATTTTTAAAATACAGTATTTACTGATTCATACAATACCTCCACCTTTCTTCTTTCTTGCTTACATAGCACTAATTTACTCTCTAAATATTTTTACCTAATTCTTTAAACAAGCTTTAATAAATATTTTGCGATAATTAGAAATTCAGACCAAAATACCTTTGTAGATGGTTAATCTATATATTTAAATAGATAATAAATATAATTCAAGAAAATACGTTCCTTTCTGATGCTCATCTCCAAGATCAATTAAAATTGTTCTCAGAATATTTGAGTAAGTGAAAAGAAGCAAATAAGCATGGTAAGGTACTAGCATATGTTCTTGGTATTGTATACACTAAATATGCGAAATTCAGAACTACAACTATTACTATTATTACAAAGACTATAAAGAAAAAATGAAATTTTTTTTAATCAGATTGTTGTTTTATTCGAATTTTTTAACAGCCTAATCATGTGATTTACAATGTAGATCGTGTTACATTTACTCAGTGTTGTGCAATTGGAACATTGTAATGCTATTGGAATGTTCCAATGTAGATCTTCAATTGATATTAACCAATAAAATTCGTGTGTACGACACTATAATTGAATTTCATTGGTTAACTTCATTGGAACCACATTTAGAATGTTCCAATGAAATTTTATTGGAACCATAAATGGCACAACACTGCACTTACTATTACCATATACATGAAAGTCTGCTACAAAATACAGTCTGGGATTATACCAAAAATGGATGTGTGGTGATCCCGCCTCCATTTATATTTTTATAATAAACATACAGTTGGCAAAAGAAACTTAAATACAAATAAATTTTATCCATAGCAATAATAATGATGATGATAAAGTAATAACTAATTTTTTTCTTTAATTGTTGTATGAAAATAACCCATTGTTTAACTATGAATCCATTTTGGAAGAAAGAAATATTAATACAATGTTATTATTAAATAATTACCTACTGCGTAACAATAATAGTGAACCCCATTTTGGAAAAAAAGAAATATTAATACAATGTTATATATTTAATAAGAATTATTATTAATAATATATTATTACTTACCACGCGTAACAATAAACCGTAATAAACCCCGTTGATGCAATAAGAATTATTAGTAATATATTATATGTACCTTGACGGTCACGTGCATAATAATAAATAAACCCGTTAATACAATGTAATATATGTATACAATAAATTATTATTATTAATATTATTAGTAATATATTATTACTTACCTTGATGGTCGTGTGCACAATAATAAATAAACCCGTTAATATAATGTTATATATGTATACAATAAATTATATGTATATTATTACTTACCTTGATGGTCGCGTACATAATAATAGCAATAAACCATAATAATAAACCTGTTAATACAATGTTATACAATAAATATTATTAATAATATATTATTACTTACCACGTTAACAATAAGCCATAATTATTACCACCACCATTAATGCTTTGAACAATAATCCAATCCCATTGTTTAATTGGTAGATCTGTTTTTTTTTTGAAAAAAAACAATATTAATATGATGTTATATACAATTCATTATCTACTACTATTAACTATGTTATGCTTCCCCATTATATTTTTTTTGAAGTTACATATTTTCTTTTAGTTAATTAATAGATGAATGAGTGAGCAAAATAAAATAAACCAACATTTCTAATTATATTACTCAAAGATCCATATGTTGCTTGTTCATAAGTTAACTGTTATTAATTATACTGTCTTTCGGTATGCTGTCTTTTTGATTAGCTCCTATTTTTTAACAATACTACTATTACTAGAACCTGTCTCCAGTATATCTTGTCGAAACCTTTTGTTTTTTTGAATTAAACATATGTCTGAACTTAGAACTGAATTTAAAAGATTCTGATAAAAATTGTCAGTAGCAACAACTTGATTAAAATGATTTATACATAATGAATAATTCCTAAACAATTATTTAATAAAGATAATTCAGGGAAATACTTGGCTAATTTATTTACACTTTCAACTGCAGCAGGTGCTTCCATGTTTGTGAGTCAGTTTTACATGGTCGTAATTGACTCTTTGGATATTTATCAACTATGTCTTTAAACAAACATGGCAAAGTTTTGGCTAGTTGTCTTGTATTTGACATCATAGTCATAGGAATTTGAATAATTTCTATAATTACACACAAAAAAAATAAAAAAAAAAAATAATAAATAACTGAAAATTCAAGCCAAAACATTGTCTCTTATTAAAAAAAAAACTAATATGCAAACTTTTGTGGATTAAAGTGGATTATTAAACTGTGTATTTAGACTAGCTTGTTGATATTATAAAAATATGGTACGATATGATGTGTACTGGTAAGGTACTAGCATATGTTCTTGGTATTGTATACACTAAATATGCGAAATTCAGAACTACAACTATTACTATTATTACAAAGACTATAAAGAAAAAATGAAATTTTTTTTAATCAGATTGTTGTTTTATTCGAATTTTTTAACAGCCTAATCATGTGATTTACAATGTAGATCGTGTTACATTTACTCAGTGTTGTGCAATTGGAACATTGTAATGCTATTGGAATGTTCCAATGTAGATCTTCAATTGATATTAACCAATAAAATTCGTGTGTACGACACTATAATTGAATTTCATTGGTTAACTTCATTGGAACCACATTTAGAATGTTCCAATGAAATTTTATTGGAACCATAAATGGCACAACACTGCACTTACTATTACCATATACATGAAAGTCTGCTACAAAATACAGTCTGGGATTATACCAAAAATGGATGTGTGGTGATCCCGCCTCCATTTATATTTTTATAATAAACATACAGTTGGCAAAAGAAACTTAAATACAAATAAATTTTATCCATAGCAATAATAATGATGATGATAAAGTAATAACTAATTTTTTTCTTTAATTGTTGTATGAAAATAACCCATTGTTTAACTATGAATCCATTTTGGAAGAAAGAATATTAATACAATGTTATATATATAATAAAAATTATTAAATAACAATATATTATTACTTACTACATTATGCTTTGATAATCACGTGAGTAACAATAATAGTGAACCCCATTTTGGAAAAAAAGAAATATTAGTACAATGTTATATTTAATAAGAATTATTATTAATAATATATTATTACTTACCGTGTGTAACAATAAACCATAATAATAAACCCCATTAATACAATAAGAATTATTAGTAATATATTATATTTACCTTGACAGTCACATGCATAATAATAAATAAACCCGTTAATACAATGTAATATATGTATACAATAAATAATATTATTAGTAATATAATATTACTTACCTTGATGGTCACATGCACAATAATGAATAAACCCGTTAATATAATGTTATATATGTATACAATAAATTATATGTATATTATTACTTACCTTGATGGTTGTGTACATAATAATGGCAATAAACCATAATAATAAACCTGTTAATACAATGTTATACAATAAATATTATTTAATAATATATTAGTACTTACCACGTTAACAATAAGCCATAATAAATCAGTTATACTTTGTTATACTTTGTTTGCATAAGTAACAATAACCATAATAGTTATCAGTAATTGATATATTATTATTACCACCACCATTAATGCTTTGTACAATAATCCAGTCCCATTGTTTAATTGGTAGATCTGTTTTTTTGAAAAAAAAACAATATTAATATGATGTTATATACAATTCATTATCTACTACTATTAACTATGTTATGCTTCCCATTATATTTTTTTTGAAGTTACATATTTTCTTTTAGTTAATTAATAGATGAATGAGTGAGCAAAATAAAATAAACCAACATTTCTAATTATATTACTCAAAGATCCATATGTTGCTTGTTCATAAGTTAACTGTTATTAATTATACTATCTTTCAGTATACTGTCTTTTGATTTGCACCTATTTTTTAACAATACTACTATATATTACTATATAGAACCTGTCTCCAGTATATCTTGTCGAAACCTTTTGTTTTTTTTGAATTAAACATATGTCTGAACTTAGATCTGAATTTAAAAGATTCTGATAAAAATTGTCAGTAGCAACAACTTGATTATAATGATTTATACATAATGAACAATTTCCTAAACAATTATTTAATAAAGATAATTCAGGGAAATACTTAGCTAATTTATTTACTCTTTCAACTGCAGCAGGTGCTGATGCATGCTTCCATGTTTGTGAGTCAGTTTTACATGGTCGTAATTGACTCTTTGGATATTTATCAACTATGTCTTTAAACAAGCATGGTAAAGTTTTGGCTAGTTGTCTTGTATTTGACATCATAGTCGTAGGAATTTGATAGTTACACACGAAAAAAATATAAAAAAATAATAAATAACTGAAAATTCAAGCCAAAACATGTCTCTTATTAAAAAAAAAACTAATATGTAAACCTTTGTGGATTAAAGTGGATTATTAAACTGTGTATTTAGACGAGCTTGTTGATATTATAAAAATATGGTACTACTATATTATGTGTACCTTTTTTTGGGCTTACAAAAATGTCATGATTTTTTTGATTTTTTTTGTAGAAAAGATCGTCAAAGGCCAATTAAATTTCGAGGTGAGACTCTAAATTATTCTAGAATTAATTTCCATTTATGGTATAATCCCAGACTGTGTTATTATGCTGTTTTTTTTTCAATCGCGTTTTATGTAAAAGTCTGAAAATTTTTTAACATGTACATCTCAAAGAATCTTTTAATCCTGTCCACCATGATGTTGAGCGAATCACAAATGCCATGGCAAGTACAAGTAGTAATAAAAGTTTTTTTCAAGAATAAAATAAACTGGTCATTGTGACAATCACGTGACGTATTGACAAACCTCAGGTAGCAAGCTGATTACGCATTGGCTGGTGAGAATGGAGTTATGTCTTTTCTGAGTAGACTATGTATTATTGCCATAATACAACCGGATGGATACATCCAAACTGGTTGTCAGGCTACGTACCATGTTATGGTCCACTTATATCAATGTTTGATTCTTTAATAGTATAGTGGTTTCTATCTAGCTTTATATTAATGGTCTGTTTTCTAAAAAGAACAAGAAGTCCTCTGAAATTTTAAGCAACTTCTGGATGTTGATTAATAAAGAACGCTATAATGGGGAAATAGAAAATATGCAGGCTTGTTAAACTAACTTTTATAAGGTTTTTATATTTTAGCAAGAAACTGAGTTTACCACATGAAATAGTTGGACTATGTTAAACGTGTGTTGAGAGATTCCAACAAAGAAAAACACCAAGTACATACCATAGCAACTAATAATGCAATAAAATCACTAAAAAACGTGTTGCAAAATGTTGAAGATAAAAGCAGAAATCTCAAGATCCAGCAGTTTGCATAGTGGAGAATAGCCAGGTACAAAAAAATTTTTCAACATTACCGAATAATATTTTGTCAAAAGCTAATACTAATAAGAAACAGTAGACATATTTCTATCATATGAGAAAGCACATTATCGTTTATTTTTCTGATTAAGTTTACATTCGACTAGGCTGAGTCTTTGTATAACAGGATTGGCAAATTTGCGGTCTATTGATGGTCTATTGATGGTCCATTGGGTCCATTAATGTAACAATTTAACCATATTTGGTATTTTATTAATGGCAACGTACCAGTTCAAAATCCATCAGTTATCAATGGAACAATCAATTAGCCAACCCTGCTGTATAAAGCAGAACAAGAGATTGCTAATTATGAGCCCTGTACACCCAAAAGATAAAATATGTTGCATGTCAGGTACCATTCACCAGAACAACAGGAAAAAAAGGAGGAAGAGGAAGATTCACTCTATGAAATTTCTGTATTTAATCCTTTTTTTGAAAAGTCTTCCGTGAATGAAGACAATTTCAAGGAGAATAAGATATAATTCTTTGTTGACATTTCCGATTTTAGATATAATATTCGTGAAAGCTAGCAAGTAGCAATAGATGGGTCCTTGGTGTTTGAACAATGCAAATCACAAAGAAATCAAGATCGCCTTTTTGTCAATGAAGAAGGAAAATATGTGGAAGTTGGAGACAAGTGGTAGAGTGGTTGAAGAGGAACTATATAAACTTAGCCGTGGTCTGGAATTTGAACAGTGAGCTAGTGATTTCATCTGCTGATATTTATTAGGAAAATGTATGATTGGAGATCTGTATTTCTAGTGGAGTCCACTCATTTATTGTGGATGTGGATGATGAGTTAATAAAACAGCATTTTAGTGAAGCTGAACGTCTAGAAACGGAGAATGAATGTGTTCCAGAAATACCACAGCTGTCATAAGGCATTATAGGTTATCTTATCAAATTTAATGATAAGGTAAGGTTATTTTATATATTAATTGGCAAACAATGCATATATATACATTGAATTGATTCTTCTTGTCAGAAAACGCTAAAGGAGATACGTAAGACAATTATTGAACCAGATGAAAGGTTTGATATGAAATATGATCAAGATGCTTACCATGATCTAGATTACATTAGATTTGCGTTATGCGCGCTGTAGGTTATCATATATTCAAATTTATTTACATAAATCGAAGTATTTCAACTAAACAATTGTTTCCCAGAGTTAGGGAAATTGAGTATGGAGGATTAAAAGGCCAGTATTTGGAGGCATGGTACAACTGTCATGTGTGGGATGTCATCATTGATCAAGGTTTTTCAGGTTTGAAGGAGACATCTGTTATTCGGTATGCATTCATACTTTAACTATTTATTCATTATCTCTTTTAATTTGTTTTTGTGTGACTGTCATCTTTAAAGAGGTGAAAGCACTAGCACCGCGAATGCTGAGCGGAAGAATGCGCATAGGACGGATACGAACACTTGGAGAAAGTTCGGGCACCGAGGCGATTGGATCTTGAGACGAATTGGAAATGGTGAGCGTGATGAATATGGTATTGGCGAAGCGGGAAAGTTGTGGTTTGATGATCATGGGATGAAATTCCTGAAGGAAACATGTGTTAAATCACCAAAATGTTTAAAGGATATGTTGTTAAAGCTCATGAAAAAAGTAGACTGGGATAAAGAATTGTGCAAGAAACTACAAACAGTTGGAATCACCCATGCAGACAAGCAATTTTCTGTATTATAATTGTAGTGTAACTAGTGTAAATAAATTTCAAGATGCTTACCATCAATGATGATGACAATTTTTCTCGACAATCCTAAAGGTTACGTGTGCTGTATTGGACATGGAGATTTGATACAGGTGCCAGACATCGAGGAAAATTTTCCAGACATTTTGCAAATTCTGGCAGCTGTGCTAATCATCAAAGTATTATTATTTAATGGTTTTGTTTAATATCGTATTTCTATGAGCATAGTGGACTTTTGATACTATCACTAAACGTGATATAAAGTGATGATCATTTTTATACTGTGTAACTAATGTATTTAATTGAAAAAGTAC